>PVIU01003408.1:0-137819 GCA_004026605.1 Ondatra zibethicus | reverse complement strand
AGTGCCTGTGCCCAGTGTGCACATCTGTAAGTTTAGCATAGGAGTTGAGGGTCACCAGGTCAACCCGCAGGAGCACCTGCTCCACTCTTTTCCTCCTTTCCCCAGAACCTCACAGCTCAATTGGTTTGGATCCCTGGGCCCATTTCTATGCCTTTACCTAAGTCCTGGGATGGCTGTTTGGTTTATGGATAATCAAATGGCTTCAGGGGGATTTCTGAGATTCCTCAGCTGAGCTGAGAAAGTACTTTTATAAACAGCGTGTCTTAGGGCTCTCTAACAGGCAGTGGCGAGGGCTGCCATGCTCCCAGACACCACGCTGTGAGCCTCAGATATCAACTGAGCCTTAGGGCCTAGGTATTTTTATTAGCCTATTCTTTGGGGTGGAAAAACAAGGTCCAGGAAGGCCATATGATGGATCAGGGCCACATAGCAGAGATAGGAAGGCCAAGGCTGGTCTCTGACTTGGTTGGGGCCATGGGCTGGGCCAATCCACAGATCCATGTGGCCAGGAAGCTCAGGCAGAGCTGAGTGTACATTGTAGCCAGATGGCAGCTGCCCCTGAGGAAATACTTTCCCTAGGTCAGGCACTGGACACTAAAGCTTCAAGTGGAAGGGCCCTGCTGTTCTGCCTGAGCAGCCGGCCATGGATGGGGCCAATGTGTCTGTCCCTGCTTAGCACATGTCCAGAAGTTTCCTGCTGTCTATTTTAAGATTCTTTGTATTAGTGGCCAGGACTTTTTTATTTGCCTGTTGTCCTTGTTACAGATACTGTTGCTATGATGAAACCCCATGACCAAAGCAACCTGGGGAGGAAAGGGCTTTTATTTGGCTTACTCTTCCACAGCACAATCCATCATGAAAGGAAGTCAGGACAGGAACGCAAGCAGGGCAGGAATCTGGAGGCAGGAGCTGATGCAGAGGCCGTGGAGGATTGCTGCTTACTGGCTCTCTCAGCCTACTTTCTTATAGAACCCAGGGATGGCACCACCCACAATGAGGTGGGCCCTGACCCCATCAATCACTAATTGAAAAAATGCCCTACAGGCTTGCCTACAGCCCCATTTTATGGAGGCATTTGCTCAACTGAGGATTCTTCCTCTCCAGTGACTCCAGCTTATATCAAGTTGATATAAAACTAGCCAGTACAGTTGTCTTGTTTTGAGATAGGGTCTCACTTTGTAGCCCTGGCTGGCCTGGAACTCTCTGTGTAAAGCAGGTTGACCTTAAACTCTGCCCCAAATGCTGGAATTAAAGGTATGCATCACCACACCCAATGTTTTCTGTTCTTTTTAAATTGATATAGAAATCCACATGTATAAATATTTTAAAGGTTTTTTAAAGTTATAATTATTTTTATTGTATGTTTATGAGTGTTTTGCCTGCATGTATGTCTGTGCACAACATACACGCAGTGCCTACAGACATCAGAAGAAGGCATCAGATCCCAGGAGGTGCTGGCAACCAAATCCATTTCCCCTGTAAGAGCAGCCAGTGCTCTTAACTGCTGAACCATCCATCTCTTCAGCCCCTAAGTGACCAATTTAATAGCAACAGTCACACTTCCAATGTCATATAGACACACCTATATTTACAAATCATTTTCCTCCCCTGTTTCCATGAACACTCAGTCCTCATTCCTCCCAACCCAGCCCCTGGCCACCTTGGGTCTGCATGGATTCAAACTGTGCTGGGCATTTTATATATGTGGGATCCTGACTGATTCCTGTCACTCAGCACAGTGACATGGAAGAACTCCAGGCCTTTTTAAGGATAGACCACATTTCTCTGTGTGGAAAGCTACAGTTTGTTCATTTGTCGACCAATGGGTATTTAGGCTGTCTGGAACCTTTTGCCACTGGATGAGTGCTGCAGTTCACTGGTGTTCAAGGGGCTGTTTGAGTGCCCCTTTTTAACCCTAAGTAGGCTGTCTGACTCCTAAGGTGTTCTGTGTTTAACCTACCTTCCTTCCTCTTTCCCTTCCTTTCTTCCTTCATTTTCTTTCTTTCTTTCTTTGGATTTTTGAGACAGGGTTTTTCTGTGTAGCCCTGGCTGTCCTAGAACTTACTGTGTACACCAGGCTGGCCTTGAACTCACAGAGATCCACCTGCCTCTGTCTCCCGCCTCCTCCCGAGTGCTGGGATTAAAGGTGTGTCCCACCACTGCCCGGCTTAAATTTTTTTTTTTCTGATTCACGTGCTTTTGTGTGCGGAGGTCGGAGGACAGTTTTCAGGAGCCGGTGCTCTGTTTTGTCCTTGTGGGTCCTGGGGGGTCAGACTCAGGTCGCCAGGCTTGGTACACAAGCTTTCACCTGCTGAGCCACCGCTCCGGCCCTGTGCACTTAAAGCTTTCAGCACAGTTTTGTTTTTCACTTGGGTTTAAGCCCGCCCCATCCCCCAGAACTCAGTGTGCACACTGCTGTGAGTGACTTCAGCAGGAGGCCATGTAGTCTGTGTCCTTGTATTCAGGAGCCACACCTCACATTCAGACCTGTGGGGTCCCCTCCCTGGTATCCCTTCCAGCAGATCTAAGATGGAGGCCTGATCAATACCATTGTACAGATACGCAAATGGAGGCACGGGCCTGGTACTTTCCCCAAGTCCACAAACTGAGAAATCTCTGATGGGATTTAAATCCATATCCTTACTCTGCAGTCCCTCCCCGGGCCTTATTCCTCTTCCTTGGAGGCCCTGGCTGACAGCTGTATGTGAGGTCGCATTACCTTTCCCAGGCCATCTACGCTAGAGCAGAAAATGTGTGACACTGGAGGTGTCATGGGCAGGGCAGGCCGACTTGGACTAGAGACCTGTGGAGACCTTTGCAGGAAGCTGGGCTTAGAGTCAGGCAAGAGCATCTGCCAGCAGCGTCTTTGGGAGAGTGCTGGTCACATGGGATGGGATGCTGTTTGCAAGCACTTAGGACATCACAGCTGGGAAGAGAAAAGCACATGGCTGCTTGGGTTCCCTAGGCCCTTAGCCTCACTCCTATAGGCTGCCGACAAAGATGGCGCGGTGCTGTGGTGCCGGTCAGTACCCCTGTGCCCCGTCTCACCCTGACTGGTTCCTAGTCTTCTCTGCCTTCACGCTCTGGCCCCAGGACTCTCTTTACCTCTGTCTGCTTCTATAACAGTCCATCTCCTGTCTCGCTCCCGAAAGGACTGGGTTTTTGAAACCGAAAATCTGGATCTAAATTCTGCCCTGTACTTCTAGCTTCTGTGACCCTGGCCCAGCCCCTGGCCCCCTATACTGATAACAGCTTCAGTAGTGCTTGAGCACCAAGCCCTGCTTCATACACTGGTGCCTCCAGACCCTGGCAGGCCAGAAGGACAGGTCCTCTCATGAGAGGGGACTATATCTCTGTGTGATATCTTAGCCCCAGAAGCCTGACTTGTGTATGTATTGACAGCTGGACAAGATCGAGGGTGTGTTCGAACGACCCAGTGATGAGGTCATCCGGGAACTGTCACGGGCACTGCGGCAGGCTCTGGGAGTGTCACTCTTTGGAATTGACATCATCATTAACAACCAGACCGGGCAGCACGCTGTCATTGACGTCAACGCCTTCCCAGGTGAGGAGCACGGCAAGGTGACCCTGCGTTGGTGATCTCCTGGCTACCTGGTGTCTTTGGGGGTAGGAAATGAGTCAGCTTGACTGGAGATGGGAGAGCCCCTCCGCATTCTGCAGTCTAGAGCAAGTGCTACCCTTTTGCAGTCTTGGCTCTTAAGATGCCAAGATCATTGAAGCCCTGGATGACTAACTGTGGGGGGGGGTATGCCACACCCAAGCACCCCACAACACTGTATTCTCTCACCCCCGTCTTTCGATCCTGTCATCAGCCTTAGCTGGGATTGGCCTAATCAGCCCATCCCGTTGGCCCTACTAGACCCAAAGGACTAAAAGGAACTTGGAAAAGACTCAACCCCCTATCATTCTCAGGTAGGGAGATGGAGGCCCCTCCAGTGGAAGCATTCTTCTGAAGTCACGCAGCACGTAATGGCAGGGCCAGCCCCTCCTGGGCAAGTGCTGCTTCCAGTGTCCGGAACCGCAAGGCTGAGATCCAGGCCCAAGCCCTGCCACGGCTTTCCCCACTATAGTGCCTGCCGCCACAAAGACCGCCATTCTACATCCCCTCCCTGCTCTCTGCTGGAGCCTCGGGATGCCCCCCCCACACTGAGTATCCCTCAGTCTCCACTCAGTCAGGGGCCCTGGGAAATAAGACCGACCGAGCCCTATTCTAGAACCATTGGGCTGGCAGGGAGAGCAGGTATAATGTCCACAGCTAGCGCTCACAAGCACCTGTGTGTCCTGGAGACCCTAAGACCAGTGGACTGGGCATCATCGCTGCAGCTGACAGGTGTAGAAGTCTGCCAGCACTTGGGAGGCTAAGGCAGGAGAATTGCCATGAGTTTAAAGCCATCCAGGGCTACATAACAAGACCTTGTCCCAGAATCCTAGCTTTGGGTCTCCATGGCCCCAGAGCAGGGCCATGTACTTCTCCAGACCCAGGTATCCCTGCCTCGGGCTGGCCCTAGGCTCTCAACTCATACCCACTTCCACCCCTCCAGCCTCCTGAGTAGCTGGCAATGTAGTGTTCCTGGCTAGTCTTCATTTTCTTGATGTGGAGGAATAGCAAGCTAGGGGCGTGAGTGACTAGGAAGCCACCTCACCAAACCCCGGGCATCCTGGGTGCTCAGTGTCTATATTCCTTTCACTGCTCAGAGAGTACATGAGCCACTCCACAGCGTCACAGTTCACAGCAGGAAAGCAGGGACCCCAAAGAGCCCAAGAGCTCCATCTGTCATTCAGCTGGCATCTGCCAGAGGCCACATGTCCTGCTCTCAGCACTCACACCACAGTTGGGAGGAAGAAGATGGAGAGTGGAGTAGCTGGTGGCTGCTCTGTCGTGTATGGATGCCCGAGAGTTCAGCAAAGGGAAGGAACTGACACTAGAGGTGAACCAGCTTGGGTACCAGGAGGGGTGAAATGGGATCGGACAGGGCCAGAGGGGAACCTCTGAGGCCTGGGTCCAGCCAGCATACTCAGACCCAGCCCGTTGAGTTTCCCAGCTCGTGGGTGTAGATGGCGGAACCTTTGAGGTAAGCTAGAGTATAGAGTGAGGGGCTTGCTGTGTCGGGAGCATCATAAAGATGAAGTGAAGATGTGGGGTGATCCAAGAGCACACAGCTCTCTAATGGGTTATGGGTGGGTGGCAGGGCCTTGGGAGGAGGGGATACACTCTTTTACCAGTGATGGGCAGACCCTCTCAGCTCAAACAGTTCAATGTATCATAAAGGCAGGAGAGCCTCTACTGTGTTCAGGGAGGCAATCACTGAGAGCCAGTGTGAATACAGAGTCTTCTGCCAGGGGACCCAAGGGCTGGGTTGTTCCAGTGGAATGGGGCGCCGGGTGGGTCTGTGACTGCCAGATTGATGGTGAGCCTGATGCTGAGGGATGGCCGAAGGCGCCCGTTGTCCCGGGGGCCTCAGGCAAAGAGGAGCTGGTGTCTGGGAGGTGACTCGGTTTACCATCCACAGTGTAGAACCAGCCCTCTGGGCCCAGGTAGGTGGAAGCTCAGTCGGAACACCCAGCTTTGGAGATGAGGAAACCTGAGTGGCAGAAGCAGCCTGTGCTGCTGGCTCCGCCGTGTCCTATGGCACAGGGGAAACTGCTGTGAGCTCTGCTTGCCCAGGAGAGGTGATGCTGGGCGCTAAAGAACTGCAACCATGGTTACAGTCCCCCCAGGCCTGGGACCTGTTAGCCCAGAGCCTTCACACCGACCCTAAGGCCTTTGATGTCTTAGAACACCAGGGTTCCGATCTTGGCCACTTCTTCACTCTGCGATGGTCTAGGCAGCCTTACTCTAGCCCCTACTTTCACTTCTGTACAAGTGGGAGCATTTCCCATGCCGCAGACAAATGGGCTTGCATAGTGTTGGGCATGGAGCTGCTAGTTTTCACCTCCCAGGCTGGCGAACACCAACCTACCCCGGCCTGTTTATCACAGGCCCCCAAGGAAGTAACTGTTACACTCTGGGACGTTTCCCCTTGCTCACTGATCTAGTCTACCTGGTCCCCTGGGCCTCATCTGGGAGCAAAAGCAGAGTGGTTACTAGGGAGCAGCCTCCTCGGTTTCTTAGCAACTCGACTGGGTCCTGCCTGGTACTCCTCCCCTCCCTGTATCATACCTAGCCCCATATCTTTCCTGCCCTTGACCCTCATTCCCAGAGCTGGGTCCCACAGTGGGGCCTCTCAGTACTCGGTATTAAAAACATAGATAAGATCAGAGGATCTGGGTCGCATCACAGTTCTGTCACGTAGGAGCTTTGTAACCTGGGGCCTCACAGAGCCTCTGAGTCCCCTGTAAGATGGGCTGCGGAGCATGGGCAGTGAGCCAAGGGACATGAAGCTCATGGCCCAGTGATTGGCACTCTGACACTCTGGGAACACCAGCACAGAAGTGTTGCCATCTTCCCCTTCATGGGTGGTAATTCTTAAGAGTTGCGAAGATGGCACTGACATGTGCTTCTGTGCCAGCCACCTTGTCAGCTTCACCACGAGTGCCCTTGCTTCGGGCTTCCTCAGCACAGGGTGGTTTGCCAAATGACACAAGATAGCCTGGGGGCCTGGCTCCCACACAGTTGCCACCTCAGCTTTTACCAATAATATGGTACCAGTTCTAATCAAGGCACCTCATTCTGAGAAGGTGACAGATCTCGCCTCATATCTCTTTGGACGTGGTTTGTTGGAAGTCACCAAATCCTCACCCCGAATCTGAAGCCTGCTGGGTAATTCCTGGGGTCTCTTCTGGCATTTGTGTCTGCAGCGTGCACACATGTGTGAGTGCGTGTGCGTGAAAGTTACCCCCGCCCCTGTGGTTACCATAAGTTTCTATATCAAAGATGGTGGTCTTGGCAATCTGTTCCTAGATGCTGGTCCTCAGAGTCTGGGGCACAAATAGCATCCCTGAAGGTGTTTGGGGCAAGAGGGAACAGATTTGGTTTGGGCTGTGGCTTCTGGCTCAGACCCACCCAGGTCTAGCCCTCCTGTGTGCTCACAGAAGCCTGCCCTGTGAGAGCTGGCCTCCTGTGTTTGTGTGGACAAGAAAGTTGAGCCTCCAGATAGGATCCAGTGACCAGGACCCAGGTCTGAGGCCAGACTCACGGTTTATCAGTAAGTGTATGAGGAATACATTCTGGCATTGCCGTCTGACTGCATTTTGTCAGTGTTGGCTGGTTACGTTCCTTTGTTTTCTGTTACTATAACAAAATACCCAAGATGATCAGCTTAAAGAGGAAAGGTTATTTTGGTTATTTGGGTTTTGAAGGTTTTAGTCCATGATGATTTCTCCCCATTGATTTGTGCCTGTGACAGGGCAGATATATGGGAAGCGCTGGCAGAGGCCACTGGTTACCTGAGGGGAGAGAAGGTGTGTCTGAAATGGCTAGCCGATCTCCTTAGCGGGCTCTTCCAACTCCTCCCAGCAGCTCCTTGAGCTAACGACAAACGTTTTAACATGTGGACTTTGGAACGCACACTACTTACCCAAACTATAGCAGTGGGTGAGCCAGGGCAATGCCCAACAAAAACACGATTCATCTTTATCAGCTGGAGCTGTGGAACTTCCCACACTCAGGGATTAGACAGTGGTCAAGGGTCAGCCTTGGGGACCATGTGCACCAAGCTCCGTGGCTCCCACCACTCTGCAATACTGAAAATGCCTCCCCAAGTCCCAGGAGCCCATTACTTCTGCTTCTTTCTCCTCTCATATTCCCTGGCTAATGCCCAGTGCCTTCTGTCTCTCCCCTTCCAGGCTATGAGGGTGTGAGCGAGTTCTTTACCGACCTCCTGAACCACATTGCCACAGTCCTGCAAGGCCAGAGCACAGGCGGAGCTGCCATGGAGGAAGTGGCCCCGCTGAGGCACAACAGGCTTCTGGCGGAACAGGCGGGCAGCCTGGCTGGTGAGCGGACGTGCAGTGCCAACCCTGGCTGCTGTAGCAGCATAAAGGGCCAGGACACAACCTGGAAGACTGAGACCGAAGCAGGCAACATGGGCGCCGGTGGCTCTGCCAAGCTGCCGCATCAGAGACTTGGCTGCACCACCGGTGTGTCACCCAGCTTCCAGCAGCACTGTGTGGCCTCCCTGGCCACCAAGGCCTCCTCACAGTAGTCACAGAGCCCAGGACCCAGAGGGGCGGCGCAGAGCGTGGAACACACTCACTGGGCCAGCAGCTCCAAGCGGGAACACTACTAAGAATTCCCAGTGATCTGATGCTTCTCTGTTTTAAATTTTTACCTGATTTTCTGATGTTATGATCGGAATGAGGGGGGGAGACAGAGCAGAGCACCAAGTGGTCTAACATTGAGGATGCCGCCTGAGTCCTGTGCAGATCTCCTCACTGAGTTTACACACGCTTGTGTTCTCAACACTAGGTCTGAATGTGAAGTGGGGTGTGTGCATGTGTGTGTGGTTGTCATGCAAGTGTGTGTGTGTGTGAGTGCATATCTGTCTGTCTTCATGGCTGCTGTGGGCCAGGCTTCCAGGCACCCTGGAAGGAGCCCATATCTGGCCAGGCTGTTGCAGCTAAGCAGGCAAAAGGATGACTGTTTTCCCCAATTCCTCCCCTCTCCACATCTGCCCACACCGACCTCACCGTCCTTCTTTCCCAGATGTGGTCTTCTCCAAAGCTAACCCTTGCCCCTGTGCAGCTGACTCTTCTTCTCCAAAGCCAGGGAAGCAGTTGACCCCTTGGGAGCTTTGTACTGGGGGTCTGGGTTGGGGGAAGGGAAAAGAAGCCTCTTGTGGGTGGAGCCAAAGCCCCCTAACTGTTGCCAGTCTTACTGGCTCTGTAGAATACACCAGGCTACTATGCTCTCCAGCCTGGCTCTTGCTCCCTGGGACCCAGGAAGGAGGTTACCTAGCTAGGAGTCCAGGGGTCTGTCGGGACCCAGGATTTGTGCTGGGACTTTGAACAAATCATTCCATGAGTCTCCAGGCCTCCACCTCCTCGTCTCTTCAAGGTGGCTCCTGAGACAGAAAACTGAAGAGCTGACCTAGTGTTCTAGCCCACGAGGATGCCTGCTTTTCCATGCCATCATCTGGGTCCCTCTTTTCAGGTGAGAGGAGGCCGTCGCTAGGGCTGCTCCTGTACACACACCAGCCCCTCCTGGTACAGCAAGGCCCAGCGCAGCCCTGCTGTGTTCATGGCAAGTCCCTTGCACCGAGCACTAAGCAAGCCCCCAAGGGAGCTGTGCCCCACTTCAGACCCAATCTGTCCCCACAGCAGCTGGCAGACTACCCACTGGCCCCAGAGCCTGCAGGAAAGGACACCTGTGGAGCCCTGGATGATCAGCCCAGGGCCCCCCAAGGGTGATCTTGTGTCTTAAGATATCAGCTCACTTTGCAAAGAGAACTAGGGCTTTGGATTGTCCTTAGGTCCAGATAAGATGGAGGACACTAGAGGAAATACCCTGCAGTCCTGGGAGGCTACTAAGTAGGACCATGGTAGAGCATCCTTTGGGTGAGGAGGGGCTGGTTGGCTTTCTTGGGAACAGAACCCCGGAACTAACTACGTTTACAGGACCTGAGTGTTGAACCTGATGATATCTGTATGTCGCCTTCCCGGGCCTGCCTCTGAATACAGGGGGTGGGAAGTGTGGCCGGCTCTCGCACTGCTTTGTCTCCAGAATAAACTACTGAGATCAAACTACATTTCATATGTGGTCACAGTCATTAAAGAAAAGATGTTTAGTAAGACAGCGTTGGCCTTTCAGCCTTTAGAACAGGCGGGGTGTAGACAAGTGTCCTGTTCCTTGGAGCTCCTTCTCCAGGGTCACACCTCCGGCGGTGTGGCGTTTTCCACAGGTCTCTACGGGTATTGAGGACAGTTACGCTTTCCTCAGGGGTGGAGACGGGAGCAGGGACTTGGGGCCACATTCTTGATCACATTCTGGATCATTCTTGCAGGTGCTTTAATGATCCAGAAATGTGACTTTCCCCCAACATGACATTGCAGAACACTAGCCACTGGTGTCCATCCTCACTGAGAGATGAGTGGGGTCTTTATGTATGTATACCAGGCTGATCTCAAACTCGGAGGTATGCCTGCCTCTGGGTGCTAGGATTAAAGGTGTGTGTCACCTAATCATTTTAACAGATTTTTTTTGTTTGATATTTTTTGATTTTTTTTTATAATGTATGCAACATTCTGCCTCCATGTATGCCTGCAAGCCAGAAGAGGGCACCAGATCTCATTACAGATGGTTGTGAGCCATCATGTGGTTGCTGGGAATTGAACTAAGGACCTCTGGAAGAGCAGTCAGTACTCTTAACCTCTGAGCCATCTCTCCAGCTTCCCAGGCAGAGAGTATTTGAAACAGATACTCCAACCTTCTTTTGGTCTCTGAGCATTTACAGGTATCCCCACACATATACATTTTTTAAAAAATATTTATTTATTACGTATACAATATTTGTCTGTGTGTATGTCTCCAGGCCAGAAGAGGGCACTAGACCTCATTACAGATGGCTGTGAGCCACCATGTGGTTGCCGGGAATTGAACTCAGGACCTTTGGAAGAGCAGGCACTGCTCTTAACCACTGAGCCATCTCTCCAGCCCCACATATACATTTTTTAAGGCCACAGCAAGAAGCTGAGTTTTTAACAGCTGGAGCAAATAGTGTCTGGACAGGCATTCGGAGATGGAAGGACACAGCCTTTCTTCTGGCCCTTGTCTAGTCTAGAGCATTCATACTCTGATGACTCTAGAGCCACTGGGTGACCTTGCTGATGCCCTGGGAGGGGCTGCCGGCCTTTTTATAGTCCCTGTAAGTCAAGTCACTTGACCAGTAGGATCCCAGCAGCATTCCCATGGCAACTTGCTGTGGCCCACTGCCCCTGTCATTCTAGAGCCCTCAAACTGGTCTGGAGGAGCCCTCCACTTCTAGTATGGGTGAACAGGTGCCATGGCTCCTGGTGGGAACTTCCGGGGTTGAGGAGCTCCGAGTTTTAGGTAGGTCCACTATGGCTACTGCTGCTTCCATGCTCCAAGGCTTCTCCACAGACCCTCCCCTCACAAAGGCTCACCCATTATAGTGCTGTCCTACCTGAGGAGCTAAATAGTGACCACGCCCGAGCTTTTAACGGCTCCTGCTTGCCCCCTGCCCCCCACTGCCTGTGTGTCTTATGCACATCTGCACAAGAGGTGCTCTTGGACAAAGCCACTGCACACTGGCTCCTGTCCAGTCTCTATCTTTACTTCCTGTGATAATGACAATGTAGGCCATCTTTGGGATGGGGTCTTCTGGTGGCAAAGTGTCCCTGTGTTCTCTTGCTACTTAGTCTTGGTGGTGGGTGGTTTTGGTCTCTGGTAGCCTAGTGGGAGTTGTGTAATTACGTAACTGTCAGGAGGTGTCTAAGCCTGAAGAAAACCATGTCTCAGCAGTGACCTCATGCAGGGTGTGCCTTGCCTCGGGTGCAGGTTGCAGTAGCAGCAAGAAGCTAGGCCTCGCTGGAAACGTTTAGGCTAAGATCTCCCACCTCCTACCTCTGTCCTACCATGTCCTCCGCTGCTGTAGGAATTTGTGTTCTGTGCTGTCTGACACAGTCGGGCCTTACCATAATTCAGTACAAACTGAATTCCTTACTGGGAAACTGAAGCTCTGGGAGGGTCAGAAAGGCTGGCCAAGCACTCTAGGTAGTGAATTGTAGCACGAATTCTAACAGGCATTGATAATAAAAACCCAGAGTCAGGTATTAGGGGGTGAAAGCTGGGAGATCAGAGCAGCCAGCCACTAGAGAGACCTTTTACCTCTACCAAGTCCTCAGACCAAAAGGGCCATCCTGTCCTCAGACTGCGTTCTCAGACTGCACGTTAGACTGCATCCTCAGACTGCAACACTCTCCACCAAACCTAAGACTGCAAGTGAGCTCCTGACTCCTCCCACCTTATATTCTTCTCTTCCTGTCTCCACCTCCCTAGTGCTGGGATTAAAGGCGTGGTACTCCCAAGTACTGGGATTAAAGGTGTGAGCCATCACCGCCTGGCCTCTAGTGGCTTAGCTCTGCACTCTGATCTTCAGGCGAGTTTAATTTATTAAAACAAACAAAATATCACCACGGGTGGACTGAGGCAGGGTTTGGACCCTTGGGACCTGGCTCTCAAATACCAGCTGGGACTCTGGAGTTGGCTCTGCCTGGGGTAGCAGTGATGTCCCTGCCCCTTGCTCAATGCACATGCTCTTGCTAGGCAGACTGCTAAGGCCGAGCCCAGTCTCCATCATCCCCACCTGGAAGTCCCTCACCAGATGGCTTTTAGTTGAGGTGCACAGGTGGAGAACATGAAGAGATAAAATTTCCCATCTGAAGCTAGCATTCACCAGCCCAACAATCAGAGGCTGCGCTTGGCTGTAGGAGGATCTGACTTACCCCATGAGACACCGGGTTTCTGAAGCCAGGGTTTCATCTCAGGTTTTGTGTGCAGGCATACTAGGCTGCATAGAAATGTTTGATGAGTGATTGAATGATTGGTCCTGGTAGCCAGCACCCGTGGGTCTAGCACCACATCCCAGCCTGGCATGATTGTATAACCTACAAAATTCTCATGCCTAAAAGTTTGGTGTGTCAGCTCCATCTGTGACTTCAGTGTGCTATTTCATCTTCCCTGCCTCTGTTTCCCTATTCTCAAAACTGGACCTAAGACCTGTTATCTTCTAGTATACGGCTCCTGCCCCATATGTCAGACACCCCATGGTTCCATGCCTGTGGTTACTGACACATGAGTAGCACAGAAGCCATGGTGGGGAGTCCAGCATTGACCTGGTACCTACGACCAGGCAGAGGTATTATCCTGGGGCCTGCCTGTCAACCTCTGCCCAGCACCAGAAGGACAATCTCAGCAGAAACTGCCCAGCTCAGGCGTGGCTGGGAGATAAGTGAGGAAAGGGGGTGATGGACCCCGCCCTGGGCAGTTCAGCACCTCCATCTACAGATAAAACGGAGGCTCAGGGATACAAAGACGCTTGCCCAGTAAATGGCCCAGAAAGGAGTACCCCAAAACACACACTCAGCCCAGCAATGAAACTACCCAGTCCTTCTACCCAACTCTGAGTGGAAGGGGAAAGAAAAAAGTCAAAAGGAAAGAGCCCAAAGCAGGTTTATTCTTGTGTCAACAAATTTTATCTGGAATATCATATAGTCAGGAGTTCTCGACTTTCACCCAAAGGTCAGAAGTTATTGCAGTTGTGCCCCGTGGATAAGGTGGAAGAGAAACTTCTAGAAAGCTGCCTGTGTTCAGAGAAGGAATCTGTGTTGACAGTCAGAGCTGTCCTGCAGAAGTGTCCAGGGCAGGGGCTGAGAACAAGAGGGAATGAGGGGCGAGAGGGCAACCTGGGCTCTGGTGGCCAGAGGCAGCCTCCCTACTGGGAGCCGCATTCAAACCATGGGACCAGGGTCACAGGGTGCCTTGAAGCCATGGCTGGCCCCACCAGCTGGTGCCTCAGCCCCGCCGCAACGCTTGCAGCTGGTGAGCCACCTTCTCCAGCTCTGCCTCGATGGCTGACAGGCTCTCTAGTTCCTGGTCCTAGGAGGGAACAGACAGGGTCACTTGAGACTGGCCCAGGCTGGAATCATCTATGGCACAGTCAGTCAGCCTGGCACCACTGTTAGCAGCTAGTCTCAGACAAGTGGCTTTGCGTCTGAACCGCAGGGGATTTCTCCACATTACAGGCACAATGATGCCATCCAACGATGCTGGGGTACTCTGGGGATCATTATACCCAAGGCCCTCATGGCCTCTTATTCAGTCCCATTTCATCCTATGGGACTCTGGACCAGTAGGAATTTGTCCCTTTAGGGTACATGGTTCCTTTTGGGTCCCTTCCTCAGTCTGGATACCAGTGCTGGCTCCTGAGATGCAGCCAGTCTGGCTTGATCTGTCTGTCTCCTACAGCCTCTGAACCTGCTGGGCCAATGGTCAGAACTGTGTCAACACAGACCTGCCCAGGACTGGACTGTGACATTTGGTCCTAACCCTAGAATATCCACGCTCTGGTCAGGACAGTCAGGGAAGCAGGAAACCCTCCTCTGAGCCTCTAAGTCTCGAATTTACTGCCCTTCCAGCACAATGTCCGCAGGACACTGGCAGAGGCTACCCTGGAAATAGGGATTCTAGATCCTTCTATCTGAGAGCAGGCCATGGAGGGAATATGAGTTCTTTGTTGCTGAAGTTTCTAGCAAGACTATTCCTCACCTCATCCCGTCTATAACACCTGGGGTCCCTGCTTCTTCACTAAAGGTTCCCTTTGTTCATGAGTAAGAAGCTTTTATGGGTGGGTAAAGGGGCTCTTAAAACTTCCCATCTTGTTCTGGGACCAGGGCTGGAGGGGTAAGTAGCACAGAGCAGTTCATTTTACGGTTACCCCACCTCCAAGTACAGATGCTCCACTCCTAAGAGGAACCTATTGCAATCAGATGTCCACAGGACCCTACTCCAGTTGGAAGATGGGCAGGACCTAAAGAAGGCTTCTGGGTGAGCAGAAAAGAGCCTTGAGGTCTGGGCTGTGGGCAGAACGGTTCCCCATAAAATCCCAACTCCCTCCAGGGCACCAGCTTAGGCAGGTCCCACCAAAGCCTCCTCTAGCTCAGGAGGCTTCCTGCCTGCCGAGAAGCCCAGCTCTCACCTGTGGGGTCATGTCCCTGGGTCCCCATACCACCCTTGCAGCTGCCCACGTGGCTTTCTGTAGATCAGGGTTTTAAAGGTCATGGTCTGGTGATAATGGGGTGAATTAGAGAGACCCCATATTCTCATTTCACAAATGGGGAGCTAATGAGACTCAGAGAGGGAAGAATAGGACAATGACCTGCCCAAGGTCACACAACCAGGACCCAGTGGAACCCATATCTGCAGGCACCTCCATGCCTCCCTACCTGTTCACCAAGGTCCAGCTAGCCATGCCCCTGCTATGCCATTGTAGGCTATATGTGAGTTTGAACCCAGGAGGAAGTGCAATTGTATTGCATGGGGACCAGGACAACATGGCCACCAACAAGATTGTCCCTTAGCATCCCTTCCCAGTTCCCAGGGATACAGGTGCCCTGAGAGGCCCCAGGCCAGTCCTGCCTAGCTCTCTATCCAAAGCACCATGCCTGATTCCCCATCACTCCCATGTTCTGCTCACACACCAGCAGAGGTAATGTCCCCACTCTGTGTCCCTCAGGCACATGTGAGGCCACTTTCCACCTGGCCCAGTAGCTCTATTGATCACCTGCTGTAAGCAAGTGTCCCCTATCCCAAGCCCATCTGATTCCTCTCCAGGCCCCAGCTAAGGGAACCATGTCCCCTTAGAGGGGGAGGGGATGCTGGGCGCGGCTGCCCTTGGCTATACCAACCTCTGCTCTGCGATTGGCGCTGCCTTCCTCTTCCTTCTTTTCCTCAAAGTCGCCTCGGGCCTCCACACTGTCTTCTCTGGAAGATGGCCTCCAGCCCCGGCGCAGCTGAGGCCTGGGGTCCCTGAAGCCATAGGCCCGGGCCCGGAACGAGAGCTTCATGGAGCGATCAGGATCATCCTCCCCCGCCAGCCGCTTCTCTGCTGTCAGCTCCTTGGCCAGCTGGTCCATCCTGCTCCACCGCTGCTCCTCTTCTTCCTCCTCCTCCTGCTGCTCCTGGCTCTTCCTGCCTGGAAAGAGACCTTGGGGGGGCCCTGCCATCACCTCTTCCCCGTCGTCCTCTTGCCGAGAGAGCTCCAGCTCCCCCTTGGGCGACAGAGCTTCAGAAGCCTCCATCTCTCCAGCTCCATCCGCTGCCTGAGACTCCGACTGACCTGGAGCAGGTGGTGGCAAGAACTTCAAGAAACGAGTGAGGAAGGGCTGCCATTTCCCCAGACCCTGTTACTCCCTAAGATCCTCTGTGCAGCCACCTCTAAGGCCAAGCCTAGCCTCCGGAGTCCAGCCAGCACCCCCATAACAGCCCCACCGGAGCACAGAGCAATCCTGTATTGTGCTTTGCAAGGCCCTCCCGAAGCTCAAAGAAGGAAGTTGGCAGAGCCCCTCACTGAACCTCACCCTGTCTTCCCTGCATTCTCCAAGCACCTACCCGAAGCCCCTCCTCCCTCCCAGGTGCAGGAGGGGCTGGTTGCTTCGTTTAGGAGAAGGACAAACTGTAGTTGGAATCATAGCTTTGATTGCCAATTAGCTGTGTAGCCTTGGGCAAATTATATGACCTCTCTGAGCCTGTTCCCCTGGACGGTGGAGAGGACACCCATCTTTCAGGGTTGTTATGGAGGTGGCATAAGGCCACCCCTCTCCCAGACACATCAGTGAGGTCCTGTCATCGTACATACCCTCATCTTTCTGGATCTCCTGGTATTCAGTTTGGGAGCGGGAGCTGGATGTTGCAGTGGGGGCTTCTTCGGGCCCAGCCTTCTCTCTAATCTCCTTGTGCTCTTCCTCCTCTTGCTTAGCGTTTATGGCTTGTTGCTGGGCATTCAGGCCTCTCTCACTGTCCCCCGTGGCCTGTGGGTCCCTGTGCTCCTGGTTAGGGAGGCTGGCCGGTGGCTGGGTATTGGTGGCTGTGTCCTCCCCAGAGGCCTGACTGTTCCCCACCATAGAGGACTTCTGCCTGGGCTCTGGGACAGCCTGAGGCCTGGGTCTCTCCGTGGTTCCCCCAGAGCCACCCTGTTGCCCCTCGTCAGAGTCCTCTCTCTTCTCCACGGCTTCCTTAGACGGGGTTTCTGCTGTAGCATCTGTGAACACAGAAAGGCAGAGTCAAGCAGAGGACCCAGCTGCCGTCAGGGACCCCCGAGGCCAAGTTCAAGTCCTGCTATCAGATGCCTTGGCTTCCAGGACATGAGAAAGATTGGGGTTACCCTTTCATATTTCATTTCGAAGCTTGTTCTGAGATCAATTGAATTGGGCTTCTTTAATTCTGCTTTTCCAAACAGGATTGTAATTTTGAAAGCAAAAATGGAACCCCAAATCAAAATTAACATAATTTAAAAAGACCCCAGTAGATAGAACCCTGAACTGTGAACTAGAGCAGCAGCTGGACTGCGGTGTGATCTGGGCAAATCATTTAACCTGTCTGTGTTCAAAGCTATCCCTGCGTATCTCGAGCGCTGTGTGACCAGCTCCACTGAAAGATGTTTTCTTAAAGACAGGCTTTTAAGAGTAATAATCCCGCCTATTTTTGGATTGACAGCTGCTGAACCGAGCACCACCAGGCACATGCTACTGTCACCAGGGCTTCTGGGCACCCAGTCCACAGAACTCAAAACGATCTTCAGAAAGCTGGGACACCTGTCATTGCTCAGACTCTGGAGGCCCACCTTGCTCATTCCTCCAAATGCCAAGCTCAGGGTCTCCGCATGAAAGCTTCCAGCTGAATGTGTGTGTGCGCGCACACACACTACACTATTCCCTTCTCACAGCACCATAGTGACCTCGACGCTCGTTCCCATGGGAGCAGTATGTGGGAGTCTGCACACCATGACAAGCAGCCACCAGGGTGACAATGCAGCTGATGTGGGGTGCTTGACACAC
Organism: Ondatra zibethicus; assembly: GCA_004026605.1. Taxonomy (NCBI): domain Eukaryota; kingdom Metazoa; phylum Chordata; class Mammalia; order Rodentia; family Cricetidae; genus Ondatra; species Ondatra zibethicus. Next base: position 120,287 of record PVIU01003408.1, on the reverse strand, counting down.
CTGTATGTGTCCATAGTTGACCAGCTGCTGGGAATTGGCCTTCCTTTCCACCCTGGACACAAAAATCCCAGCTCTGCAGTTTGTCACACTTCCAGGGTAGGAAGCTGGTTCACACTGCCCAAGGATGACCTTTTTACTTCCAGGTCAATTACCCAGGTCGTTTTGTATTTTGAACCCACTCCTCAGGACCCTCCTTTCACACCTTCACCTAAGGTGGTACCTAGTCCCAGAAAGACAGGAGCAGGAGACAGGGGCTTTGTGGCAGGGGCCATGAGGTTGGCCCAGGGTTACTGCTGCCTCTGGAGCAGGGGACTGGTGTGGGGCCAAGTCAGGGGCTTTGGATAAGAAAGAGCCAGGTTCAAATTCCATTACGGTATGAACCCTGTGCAAGGGACTTAATCTTCCAGGCCTTGGTTTCCGACCTGTAAAGGGAAGGGAGCAATAGCTGCCTTCCTGCTCTGAAGAAGCAGTGCTCCCTGGGGACCACTGTTCTTCTTGTGACCCCTCCTCTCCTAGCTGGCCACACTGACCTCCAAGCTTGGCCTCAGGACTCTGGTTCTTGAACATTTCTGAGAGCTCATCCTCGAAGCTGCTGTGTTGCTGTTGTTGTTGCTGTTGCTCCTCTTGCTGCTTCGGCTGCTGCTGGGCCCGCTCCTTGGCACCTAGTAGGAGGGGACAAGGGAAGGTCCCCTGTGGCCAGGCTCTGACACATCTGTCTATGACACTGTAGGCCTACTTCAACACTGTGAACATCCTGTGTTCTTAGAGAGAAGCTGAGGGTACAGGTTCTCAGCTGGACCCCATCAGGCTACACCACCTCTCTGACTCAGTGTCCCCAATGGGGAAGGAGAGAAAGCTCTTCTTGTACCTTTGAGAGCAATAAGGGCCCAAATGGAATAGAAGGTTCCCTGAGGCAGCAGGAGAGCAATGAGAAACCCTCAGGACAGCAGTCCTGGGTTCCTCATGGGCTCTCTTTATTCAAGAAACTCTACTGCTCTGGAACCCCAAGTCTGGCCCCCAGAGAAGGTGGGTGCTGTGCCTATCTTTGAGGCTGTACCTACCTCAAAACCCAGAGTCCCTTTGCCTATATATAGCCCCTGTTGCTGCTACTGCTGCCCTGTTGAGTATCCTGTAGCAGTGTCTGCATCAGGATACAGCTCTGAAGCTGTGCAGTCAGTGCAGGCTAGGAAGCTTGTCCAACTCAGCTGCAGTGGGCTCCAGGCCTCCCCTGGCCATGCCCGTGGTTTTGTTGCCTTAAGCAACATGGGCTCCTCAAGGTTCAGATGCTCATTTATAAACAGACTCGTAGTAGATGTTAAGACAGAGGTCCCTGGGCAAGAATATTATACAGAACCCAGGAGGGAATGGAGGGATGATCATGATGGTTGAAGACACACCCAGTGCCTTCATAATGGAAAACAACCCTGTGTGCACTATAGATACTGTGTATTATTAAATACATATGTGTAAGGGTATAGAGTAGGGCACATTCCTCTCTAACAGTCTCTGTTGAAATAATTTTTAAATGGAATATCCATCCAATATTAAAATAATATTAAAATTATCATTAAAATATCTAATGTTTTGTTTAAAAGCATCACACTGGAGACCTGGAACACCTGACCTCCTGCCCTACTTTAACCCTGGCTACCTCCTAAGGAACAGGAAGGACCACAGTGCCCTGCACATGGACCTGGAATGGTGGGTGTATAGCGCATGCCTGCAATCCCAGCATTCCAAAGGCTGAGGCAGTGTTAGCTATAGAGTGAAACCCTGTTTCAAAACAAAAACAAAGACAGGACAAAACTGATCCTCAGTGCCAGCCACCATCTCCTGTATGCCAGGCATGGGTTCTGGGGCTGGGGCTGTTCAATTGGCAGAGTATTTACTTAGCATGCATGAAGCCCTAGGTCCCATCTCCAGCACCACATAAAACAGTGTGGTAAGCCCACGCCTGAAATCCCAGCCCTCTGGAGGTGGAAGATTGGAGGATCTGAAGTTCAAGTGTGTCCTCAGTGATACGGTAAGTTTCAAGCCAGACTGGGCTACGTGAGATCCTGTCTCAAAAAAATAAACATGGGAGGCTGGTGTTTATTGCCAAGACAGACCAGCAAGTGAGAGGAAAGGGGCAAACTCCCTCAGGGAAGAAGGATTGCTAGGGTTAATTTTTTGTTATTTGTTTGTTTTTCAAGACAGGATTTCTCTGTGTAGTCCTGACTGTCCTGGACTAGGCTGACTTCGAACTCACAGAGATCTGCCTGCCTCTGCCCCCCGAGTGCTGGGATTAAAGGCATGCGCCACCACCACTGGCACTAGGGCTAATTTTTGCTTGCTTTTCACCCAACTCTCTCTGCATTTTCACACACAGCTCTCACTTCCCCAAAGGCCCCAGGGTGGCCTTGGTTTCAGTTGGGCAAAGGTGACAGATTCATGCACAAAGCATTGAGGGCCTATCTCACAAGCATGGCTACTTTCCTCAGAAGGCAGCTGGGCAGAAGCAGAGCTGGAGCCCGGGCCCTCCAAGTCTCCAGGGCGGTGCTTCACCCTCCCTCAAATGAGGAAGGGGCTGGGGATGGTGCTCTGACAAGAGTTTAACTCTCTGTCATGGCCAGCTTGCACGCCCTCCATGCTGTGATCCCTCAGCCTCAAACCCTGTCTGAAAAGCACCTGGATTTTCTTAGTCTCTTGGGAAAAGTCACCTCCCAGTCTAAGACACACTATAAGTCTGGTCTGTGTTTAGGGACAAGCAAGACCTTGCCTCCCCCATTACCCACTGAGCAAAGAATCACAAGGAAGCGAAAGCTTTCTCTGTGTGTGCTTACTTCTGGGTCCGCAGAGAAGAATCCTCATGGCCTTCCTGGATGACTGCCCTCCAGAGGCCAAGGAGTGTCGGCGGAATTGTGTCTACTCTGAACAAGGTGTACTCACTGTGTGGCCTTGGGGAAATCGCTCAGCCTCTCTGAGCCTTGATCTCTTTAGCAGTCTGGACAATAGTCAAGTAGCATGAAGTACCCCACCTTTCTGCTCTGGGACTGAGCAACCGAGCATGCTCAGGCTCCACCCGTGTTCTCTCCGGCTCTGCTGCTGGCTTTCCCCCCAGAATTGTGTGTGGTGCTGAAATACCTTGGAGAGCCAGGTCTTGGAGTTCCTTCAGCAAATTCTGGTGTCGCAGGATGGAGAGGACCCTCTCATCTGCAGGGAGAGAGCACGGTTGCCGGTGGCTTCCAGGCACAACCCCGAGAGATTAGCATGGGCGCTTTCAGCGAGCGCAATCATTTATTCTGGAAACTCAGCACCAGGAGGCAGTGGCAAGCCTGCATCTTGGTAGAACACTTTGGGAATTCCTCATTTCCAAGATGTCAGTCGCCTCCCTACTGAAGCTGACTTTATGCCCAGCCCCCAAGGAAGGAGCTGTGGACCTCAGGCTCCACTGAGTGTGTAAATACTTCCCACTTCCATGTTGCCTGCCCTGTCTGCTCCTCCTGACATCCTCCTTCATTTTCTACCTGTCCATCACCAGTGCTATCATGTGTTAGACAAACTGGACTGTCAGCTTGGAAAGATTTGGTCCTTCACAGGCCCACTTAACACCCTCTATCCCAGATCCAGAGAATGGTTACTGATGTCAGTAGGACTCCAAATGCTGGGAATACAGCACACAGAACCCTGTCCACAGGGTGCCCAGTCTGCAGCTTGCTGTTCCAGCCCCTTCATTCTGCCCAGGCTTCTGGTTAGCTGCCATATGTTCCCTCTGAAAATCTCCGTGCCTCAGGATCAATCCCAGGAGCGGTCACCTCCTCATGTGTGCTCCCCAGATGCCAGCACAGACCAGGGCATTAGGGCAATGACTGCTGGATGAGATGATTAATCCTGTCAAGAGACACCCACCCGCATCCTGGCCTCCCAGTCCCTCCTCCAGCCTCTGGCTCCTACCTCCTTGGAGGATCTCCAGACACTCAGGGCTGACAGGCATGGGGCTGGGTTTGGACAGCGAATCAGAGATGACCTCCACGACACACTTCATCACCTGCGAGACAGCAAGGCAGGCTGTGGCTGGTACAAACATGGAGCTTAGCCCCTGAGGTGCCAGGGCAGCTTTCCCAGTAGGGCAGAAGAACATTTATGTTATCTGCAAGAGGCCCTGGGGCTCACCTCTGCTTCCTTAACCAGACCTTGTAGAGCCATAGAAACAGAACACACACACACACATACTATGAGCCAAGCCAATCACATGGGCATGCCAGCATGTGCCTCAAGGGGACCACTGCTGAGGGCGGAAGGGGAGTATGTATCTGCCATCTTCTCACTCTTTGGGTAGTTCTCTAAGGATGGTGCTGTCTCTGAGACCTAAGAGGACCTCTTGGGGTCCAGCAGGTTCCAAAGGATCAGCTCCTCCAAGATGTCCTCCAGGCTGTCCAGTGAAGAACACAAATCTACCCGGGCTCGAACTTGCCAGAAAGAGGACCACTTCTCATTCTGCAGCGATGCTATGTGACCCCACATTGTTCCATGGGGAGAAAACCTTGACTGGATGTGAGATGCCAACTAGTTACAGCTCAGTGTTCACTCCAGCCCAAGACATGCATGTCTCTGAATGTTGTATGAGGTGCAGCAGGTAGAGAAGCACATGGCAGATAGCTGGTCTCTGAAGATGGTGTTCACCGCATGTGGAATGCTAGCTGTGTGATCTTGAGCAAGTGGCTGAGTCTCTCTGAGCCTTGGCTTCCCCATATGTAAAGCAGGGATGAGAATGCCCACCCAGTGGAAAACACTTCATCCCTTGTGAAGTGCCACACACGCTTAGGGAGAGAACCACAACATCAGACCTGTTTCCATAGCCTGCAGCTGGGTGGAGGAGCAGGAGGTGCCAGACATGCGTCAGGCAACACTGGCAGGGAGCGAAGGTGTGGGAGGTTGTGTCTATGGGATGTGGAGACATCCAACCCATGTTTCCAAGATAGCAAGTTGGCAAAGGCTGTCAGAGCATGTAGTCATAACAACCTCCGAGGGAACACGCAGGTCATCCCTAGCTGCTGGCACCTCTGACTCCAGCTGCCAAACTATGGTGGTGGAAGCAGATCTGGCAAGCAGCTCCTAGGAGCATGTGCCCTTTCTCCCCAACACCAGACTTTGCATAGAGAATACCAGGAAACCACCAGCTTTTGAGAGCAGACACCAAGAGCCAGGAGTTGGGTAGGGGTCTCAAGAATACTGGGAAGCTGGGCATTGTAGTGCATATCTTTAATCCCAGCCCTCGGGAGGCAGAGGTAGGCAGATCTCTTTTAGTCTGAGGCCAACCTGGTCTACATAATGAGTTTCAGGACAGCCAGGGCTACTGTCAAAAGAGACCCTGTCAAAAGAAAGGAAGAAATGAAGGAAGGAAGGAAGGAAGGGAAGGGAAAGGAAAGGAAAGGAAAAAGAAGGAAGAGAAAATAAAAAAAGAATGATGAGGAGATTAAAAAGGAAGGCTCTAGGAAAATCACTGAGGGCCTACTAGGTTCCTGTGGCTTCACCCATGAATCGAGACACTTTTAGAAGCTGGATTTTCTAAGGTTGCACAGCTAAAATGAGTGGTGGAAAGTTAAGCACTGGCCTGTGTACAGTTACCAACAAATAAACAAGAAAATACAATTGAACAAATAAATGGTGAGCTCTTGGATGCCTTTGGTTTTTAGCTGTGGCCTCTCACAGAAGACAGCCCTCAGACCATGGAGAACAGAATTCTCTGATGCCCAGATGGAGACACCCAGATCCTGGGAGAACAGCCCTTGTTCTGATGAGGATGCAGTCCAAGGATTTGGTATGGCTTGTTTCTCACTGCCAGACGAGTCCCTGGGCAGAGGCAGGAGGCAGAGCAGGGAGGCAGAGTGACAAGGTGAGGGCAAAGCCAGGCAGGTCTGTGGACACCTAGGACAGGAGAAGCTATGGTCTTGTCTCAGACCGGTGTCCCTGGTCCCAGGTCTCAGCAGGTGAGATGTGGGCCCCTTGGGAAGTCACTGCAGCAGGGCAAGCAGAGATCTTTGATGTCTTCTTGTGTAAGCTGTCCCCAGCTCAGCTGCTGCAGTGCTGCCTTTGGCTCTATGCCAGCCTTCCTCCTGCAGCTGCCCAAGGACTGGCCAGGAGGTGCCCACAGGGCATCCTCCCGCTCCCAATGTACCCCAACGTTCCTTCTTACCTTAGTGTCCCCTTTTGTCATAGGGCTGTTCACAGGGAGGGCAAAGACTGGAAAGAGGAAGACAGAGATATAGAGCGTGAGAGACTGCTAACTGGGGTTATTTCTCCACACCAAGGAAAGCCCGGTTCTTCCCTACTGGGGGGGGGGCACTTGCACCTGCCCTCCCAATACTCTCTCTTACACCGATGCCCCAAACCCAAATAAGTCATCAGCACTGATTTCTGTTTCCCTTCCCTGCTGCCCCAGGGGGTGGCCCTCAGAGGCTGTACTAAAGAACCTCAACCCTTCCCCACCAGAGGAGGGTGCATGCACAGCTGAAATCAAGTTTACTCTGAACAAGACCAACCATATAGTGGGACGGGGTAGGTAGGAACAGAGGCAGGCAAGGGAAGAAACCCCAGAGGTGGTGGCAAAGATCTGGGGTTGGGGAAGATATCAAGGGCAGACTGAAGGGTGGAAGGACGGGAGGACTGGGGAGCTAGCGGCAGTCCTTTATCTCCCCCAGTGACCTTGGTCAGCGCAGAGCCCCACACCGGTGGGTGATGTGGAGGTGGGTGGGTAGGGGGAGCTGGCCCGCTGGGTTGGGTCAGACTCCGCAGTCCCCACAGTCCATACGGGTGTGGTGGGAGACCGTAGGCCACACTAGGAGTCTAGCGGCTAGATCTAACCCAGGCCTGGCTGGGTGTTGTCCATGGTACTGAATCCTCGGGCGCCGCAAAGGACCTGGGGCAGGAGAGGGGACCCGGCTGCCGAGCCTAAAGCCGCTCACCTTGCCCGGAGCACAGCAGAAGCGCCAGAACCGCGGCGGAGCGCATGGCAAGTCGGGCGGTGCGGGAAGGGTGGACGAACTGCGGCAGGAGGATGGCAGGAGTGGGTCTATGGTCTGTCATCTCGAGCTCTTGCTCCAGCGGGATGACAGCTGTAGCGGCGGTGGTGGCGGCGGCGGTGGTGGCAGCAGCAGTAGCAGCAGCAACTCTATGCCTCTCTTTTATACACACACACACACGCGCGCGCGCGCGCACGCACGCACATACACACACACACACACACACACACACAAGCACACACCCAGGAAATTACGTCATAGGGCCGCCCCCTGAGCCCTTTCCCCACCTTCGGGTCCCGCCCCACCTCCAGGCTCACCTCTGGCTGCCTCCACCCTGCCCCTAGCTGGTGGCACGGGTACCCGGCTTCAGAAGGGGGCCCAGCTGAACCTCCACCTGTCAATTTGCTGTGTATCCGTGGGCAATCACTCTTTTCTCTGAACCTCGCATTCCTCCCCAATTCACCGAGGTTCCTTTACCTCTCTCTCCAGGCTGCTGAGTTTTCCTCTGCTTAGTACTTTTCTCTTGATTTTGCTGACTGGAAGCACGTTCACGTTTCAGAACTTCCTGGAATATCCAGCGGGTCCCACTGACGCCTCCTGACCCCTGCCTGAGTGAGGGAGGCCTCTCTTTCTAGCAACCCAGTTTTGTGCCTCACATTCTGTCACTGTGTGTATTTATTTGTTATTTGATAATGGTCAGTGGTCACTGCTTTCACATTGCTGAGAGCCCCTCTCTGACTTCACCAATGTTCGATGTATGGACTGAAGATTCAGCCCACACTTGGCTGGGTCCTGAGTTCACAGCTTTCAGGCAAATGAGGCAGAGTGGGAGGCAGTTTTCACCGTCAAGCTAAAACGGAAGTGACCCATCCTAGTCCAGTAACCCAGGGACACCTCTACCTCCAACCAGCCTTGCCCCTTCTTATATGTTCTCAAAACCTGGATATTTTAGGTGCAAAATTTGTCTGCTGCTTTTAGACAAAGAGAGCAGAAACTAATCTCATGCCCCAGAAAAGTGAATTGAGACTCAGAAGTGGACAGTCCCGTGGCCTGAGTCACACAGCTTATCCACAATGGGGTAGGAGGAAAGCCAAGCCCTTGGGTCTTCCTGTGTGGACAAGACTGCCTCCTTCCTGAGATATCGGGGGATGTTGCTGGAGTTTGGGGTGCTGCCAGTCCTCTCCCAGAGGCTCAGTGGCCTGGCAGGGGCTCATTATGAGCATGGACTCTTTTAATTTTTCTTTTTTTAAAATTAATTTATTTTTATTTTATTGGTGTGTAGGTGGAGTTTTCCCATCCTAGAGGCCACTTCCAAATTACCATACAGAGGTTCATATTAATTATAGATGTTTGGCGATAGATCAGGCTTGTTACTGGCTAACTCTTACATTTAAATTAACCCATTTCTATTCATCTATGCATTGCCATGTGGCCTATGGCTTTACCTGACTTCTAGTAAGTCTTGCTTCCTGGGCAACTGGCTGCTGTCTCTCCTGACTCCGCCCCTCTTCCCCCAGCAGCCTCATTCTGATCACTTCACATATACTTTTTGCCTGGCTACCAGCCAATCAGGGTTTTATTAACAATGAGCATAATCCACAGCATTGGGTCTTGTCTCTATGTATGTCTGTGTGAGGGTGTTGGATCCTGGAGTTACAGTTCTGGACTACCAGGTGGGTGCTGGGGAACATGAACTCTTTTTCATTAGTTCCACTAGGGTCACTTGGAACTGAGCCAAAGAACATTTCATTGTTCATCAAACACTCCTTGAGCACCTACTGTGTGTTCTATGCCCAGTGCCTGGAATATACCAGTGTGCAAGGAAGATCAGAACTCTCCTGTCTTGGAGCTTAGCTAAACTAAAGTGACAGTGAGCAATGAGTCATAACAACAGAGCACATTAGACAGGAAGTTACAAGGTTGTGGTGGCTATGGCAAAATGGAGAGCCTCTGAGTAGGGTGAGGACCCTCTGAGTAGGGTGAGGACCCTCTGAGCAGGGTGAGGACCCTCTGAGCAGGGCGAGGACCCTCTGAGCAGGGCAGGGGCCCTCTGAGTAAGGCGAGGGCCCTCTGAGTAGGGCGAGGACCCTTTGAGTAGGGCGAGGGCCCTCTGAGTAGGGCAAGGACCCTCTGAGCAGGGCAAGGACCCTCTGAGCAGGGTGAGGACCCTCTGAGCAGGGCGAGGACCCTCTGAGTAGGGCAAGGGCCCTCTGAGTAGGGTGAGGGCCCTCTGAGCAGGGCGAGGACCCCTCTGAGCAGGGTGAGGACCCTCTGAGCAGGGTGAGGACCCTCTGAGCAGGGTGAGGACCCTCTGAGTAGGGTGAGGACCCTCTGAGTAGGGCAAGGAGCCTTGGAGTAACAGGCAGTGAGATGAGCAGGCTTCCTGATGGTGGCAGCTTGAGTGAGGACTGGGAGAAACTGAGAAAGATGAATAACAGGTGGGAAACATTCTAGGGAGAATGGACAGCTCCTGTGAAAGCCCAGGGGTAGCCCTATAGCCAGAAGGTGTGAGGCAGAGAAAAACGAAGCCAATGTAACTAGAAAGGAGCAAGCCTAGCAGCTGATGCCAGAGGGGAGATGGTGCTGAGTGAGGGTCATTTGGAAATGCCTGAGCCTCTGTATGGACTTTGGGTTTTAGTCTGAGGAAAAGGAAGTCATCAGAAGAGCAGCAGCAGAAGGCACCAGGGGCTGTGGTATCACATGGATATAGCCAGTTTCTGCAGCCCTGACACCCTTCTACCCTCATCCAGCCAGCTGCCCTTGGTGACTAGTGAAGTCCTTTGAGCAGCACCTGATCCTAGGAGCCTCTCTCTGACTGTGGCTCAGGGTGCCTACATGCTGACAGGCCCTGTCAGAGGTCCTGGGAGGAACAGCCCTGCCAATACCCCAGGGAACATGGCAGCTGCTTATCTGGTGGCAGACTCTGGCATTGGGCAGAATCAACACACTCTGGGCCCTGCTTACAAAATCATATTTTTCAAACACACAGCCTCACCAAGTCTCTTATTGGGCCTCTGTTGCCTGGCAATGAGGCTTTATCTGTGAGGTGCGCACCAAGGACTGTGTGAGGTGGTTTCATTAGATCTCCTCCCATCTGCCTCTGCAAACAACCCTGGGGGCCTCCAATTAAGAGTTTGCTTTTTTTTCTTGGTTAAATGTTTGCTTTCCTCTAATAAAGGTCTCCTCAGCGGGTGGGTGCTGTTCACCCAGCAACCTGGGTGGGTGTGGCAAACGGAAGTGCCTTATATCCCAAACCCTGAGCCCTAAGGTTGGTTCATAAAGATGTTGAGCATAGAATGCAGGCTAGCAAGACAAACCTGGGAACGCTTAGAGAATGCAGGAATCTTCCCTCTGTCCTGCCTCCTCCCGACTTCCCAGTCCTTATTAAGCCCACAGCTTCCCTGGCAGCATCACCCTCTGGAGTACACAGTGCCGTCTAGGGTGATACAGCTAGATTATGGGCTTCTGTAGTCAATCAAAATCCTCTAATGGGGGCTCCTCAGGGGATCCACAGGAAGGCATTGTGGCTGTGCTTTGATGTGAAAGACCCCAGAACACTCCAGGTGGTGGTGGCGCACGCCTTTAATCCCAGCACTCGGGAGGCAGAGGCAGGAAGATCTCTGTGAGTTTGAGGCCAACCTGGTCTACAAGAGCTAGTTCCAGGACAGGCTCCAAAGCCACAAGAGAAACCCTGTCTCGAAAAACAAAACAAACAAAACAAAACAAAACGAAGACCGCAGAACACATCGCAGGTTTTACTTTGGAGCTTGTGGCGCCAAACCTAATAGAGGGCACGGGTGTCGGTGTCCTTGGTGCTGAAACACTCGTTCTGCCTGGCAAATTGGAGGGATGGTAGTGTTAAGACACTATGCTCTTCTAATAGCTTAAACTTTAAACAAACAAATAGCCATTACAGAATAATTAGGACTATATTTTTTTCTAAAAACAATTTATGAAGCTTTACAAAATTCCCAAGAGTTGGTTATTTTTCACCTCTGAGATACAGAAACCTAGAGGGATCCTCTCTCCTCATCACACCCCTTACAGCAATGCTTTTATGGTCTAAAGACCGTGATTTCTCTATAGGAAAATCATTGGCACTCTTAGGCGATCAGGCCCCACGTAACCCAGGCTGGCCCCAGACTTGCTCTACAGCAGAAGGTAGTCTTTAGTGCCCGATTCTCATGCTTCCACCTCAGATGCTGAAATTACAGGTGTGTGCCACCCTGCCCCCTTCCCCTGTGTTCACTTCAGTAGTCAAATTCAGACTTTCATTAAAATTTTCCATCCATTTGAATTGGATTTTTGTACAGAGCGAGAGGTAGGGTTCTAATTTCAGTCTTCTACACGTGGGTGCCCAATCTTCCCAGCACTGTTTGTTAGAGAGGCTGTTTTGTTCTCCATCAGATGTGTGGGGGCACATAGGTTTCTTCCTGAGTTCTCTATTTTATTCTGTTTGTCTGTGAGTCCATTTTGATGTGAATACCATGTTACTGTGGCTCTGTAGGTTGTTGCTGTTGTTGTGACAGACTCTTTCCATGTGGTTCAGGTTGGCTTTGAACTCAAGACCTTCCCACTTCAGCTTCCAAGTGCAGGGATTACAAGCATGCACCACCATACCTGGTTGCTTTAGCATCTTTTTGCATCATTTAAGAAACATTGTCCCAGCTTTACCTCATACTAGCTAGATGACTGTTGACAAGTCAGTTTACACCATTCACTGCATTCTTTCTCTTTAAGATGGGGGAAACAGCTAGGTATGTAGTTATAGTACCTGTAATGCTGAGGAAGGAGGATCATGAGTTTGACTCCATCTTGGCCTGTATAGTGAGATGCTGCCTCTAATTAGTTAGATTGACTGATTGATTCATTCATAAACTGGTAGAAGCAATGGAAAAGATTTAAAATGGAAAGGATCTCCAGATTCCTCTCTTTGGTGACATGTGTCCTCTGGTTCCCTGGTCCCACTTCCCACATCTCCACAAGTCCTCTTCCTAAGCTCTCCACAATAAGCCAGAAAATCTGGGGAACTTAAGAGATGGCTCAGCAGTTAAAAGAGTTTACTAGGCCTGGGTATGGTGGCACACCTTTAATCCCAACATTCAGAGGCAGAGGCAGGAAGATCTCTGTGAGGTCCAGGTCATCCTGGTCTACAGGAAAGTCAGAACTAAATAGAAAGATATATTTCAAACACACACACACACACAGAGACAGAGAGAGAGAGAGAGAGAGAGAGAGAAAGAGAGAGAGAGAGAGAGGGAGGAGACAGCACTTACTACTCTTGCCAAAGACATTGGTTCTTCTGTAATTCTAGTTCTAGGGGATCTAGCCCCCTTTTCTTACCTCCATGGGCTCCTTCACAAATACAGTGCTCATAAACTCACACAGGCACAGACACAAATATGTAAGTAAAATTGATAAATAAACCCTTGTTAAAAAAGATTCCCACATCATATCCAGGCAGTGGTGGCACATGTCTTTAATCCTAGCACTTGACAGACAGAGGCAGAAAGATCTCTAAGTTCAAGCCAGCCTTATCTACATAGCTCCAGGACAGCCAGGTCTACACAGAGAAATCCTGTTTCAAAAACAATCCCACATCAAATCAAAAGATGGTTTCTTATGGATAGCCTTACTTCTAGCTGCTAAGAATGCTGGGAGAACTTTGCCCATAATACCCACATGCATCTTACAAGATCATCCAAACACATATTCTTCAGTGCTTCTTCAGATAGGTCATGCACATGTTCCTCCCCAAAGCAGGAAGCTTGGGACAACAAAGTCTACTGGGTTAGCCTTAGAACTGGGGAGTCTGCCACCTTGGATGGCCCCAGATGGCACCTTGATGAGGGAGGCCAGAAAAAATCAAATTTTCCTTCCCTCAGCTCTAGCACACCTGGTTATAGTCCAGTGGTGAGATAGGGATCTCAGAACACTAATCCTGGCACCCTGCTCCTGAGACAATGAACACTAATAAATAGCACATACTAAAGTCAACCAGGGACAGTGGCAATGAGAGGTTAAGGGCATTTAATACAGAAGGAAACCCGAGTCTCTAGTCCATTGTCCTGGAATCACGGGCCTGGAAAGGTCATTGGGAGGTCACCTGTCCCCTATAGTTTTCTCATAGCAAGAAGAGAGAATGAGAGCACATACAGAGAACTCTAGGACTCTCTGAGCCCTACCCCGCATTCCAGCTAATGACAGATGGATGGGGAGGGGTGTGGGGCCCAGGAGTTGCTATGAGTAGGGCTCATTCTACAGCCTAAAACACAGTTCTTCAGCCCTTTGGGCTCAGTTCCCTCATCTGGTTGGAATTTGTGTTCCTTAGAGGGACTTGGCAAGAAGAATGCTCAGATCAGTGACCACTGGCTATTTCACCCACCCATCACTAACTCAACAGCTATTTATCCGAGCACCACTGTGTCCTGGGCCTTGTGCTTGGTGGTAAGCCTCTTGCCACAGCTTGCTTTCTCATGTTGGGGAGAGACTATGGAAGGTGCTGAGGCAGTGGGATACTCATCAAGACAGGGCCTTCCTTGCCCACAGCCTAAGAGGAAGAGGAAGAAGGGCAACGTGAGAGATGAGTGAGAAATATTAGCTTGTTTATTTAACACGAGTGAGAGGTGACAGCATGTTTGTTCCATTGGTCTCTGGAATGGTACTCAGAATTAAAAGAAGTCAATACATGCTGGCAGTATGAATCAAAAAGTCTGAACCCTGGTATCCAGTAAATAAGCACACAAAAACATGTAATGTCATTGTATAATTGTTTGCAAAAATCCCCAAGTAAAAAGCACCCAATGTTCACATACTGAGGGATGAGTGCCATTAATTTGCACACACAGTAGAATATGGTACAGGCATTTGGAGTGATGCATTAGAATTTTATCAACACGGCAAAATGCTCAAGGAATGTGGTTAAATGGAAAGCACATGTCTGATATCACTTTCCAATACATGTATGCATGAAGCATATCTGAGGATATGCATCACGTTAACAGCAGCTGTTTAAGGTGCTGGGCTTTACAATGTTCATTTCCACTTCTTATGCTTAATGGTATTTCCTTCTTTTTTTTTAAAAAAAAAGACTTTATTTACTTATTATGTATACAGTATTCTGCCTGCAGGTAGACAGGCAGGCCAGAAGAGGGCACCAGATCTCATTACAGATGGTTGTGAGCCACCATATGGTTGCTGGGAATTGAACTCAGGACCTCTGGAAGAGCAGCCAGTAGCCAGTGCTCTTAACCGATGAGCCAACTCTCCATCCCAATTAATGGTATTTCTAAAGTAAATAATTTCTGACAGAGCTAAAATTCTCTCTAAAAAGTTGCCACACAAATAGACACATGAAGAGTATCAGCAGCATTGGTCACTGGGGAAGCACAAATTGAAAGGAGTTATCCCTGTGGGGAGATGGAAAGGAGTAAAGAGCCAGACAGCACCAAGCATAGGTGACAGGGATAAGGAGCCTGACCCATACACTGCTGGTGGGAATGTAAGACAATGCGGCCATTCTGGAAACAGCTCCTTTAAAAATTAAGCATATGACTAGGCAGTGGTGGCACATGCCTTTAATTCCAGCACTCAGGTGGCAGAGGCAGGTGAATCTCTGTAAGTTTGAGGCAAGCCTGGTCTACAGATTGAGTTCCAGGACAGCCAGGGCTACACAGAGAAACCTTGTCTCCAAAAGAAAGGAAGGAAGGAAGGAAGGAAGGAAGGAAGGAAGGAAGGAAGGAAGGAAGGAAGGAAGGAAGGAAAAAAGAAAGAAAGAAGATTAATGATATGTGGGTGGGCATGACAGACTGATTCCTATCCCAGTGCTGAGAGGTGCAGACAGGGTTCCTGGAGCAAGTTGCTTAGCTAGACTAGCCAATATTTGGAAGCTCTGTGTTTAACTGAGAGACTGCCTCATCAAATAATCCTGGAGAAAGAGCAAAGACTCTTGACATCAGCTTTGGGCTTGCACACACACACCACACACACACACACACACACATACACACACACATGTACACAAGAATTTAGATTACACATACAGACATAAGCACAATGTACATTAAAAAATCATTTTTAAAAATTAAGCATATACCTCCTTATGCCCCCATATATATCTGTGCCTGGATATTTGCCCAAAGGGGACAAAAGCGCTCAAGCACTTGTACATAAATGCTGATAGGCACTTTATTGGTTAACACTTGCCCCTTCCAAATGGATGGACTGAACATGGTATGCACACTGGTAATCTTGGCACTTAGGAGGTGGAGGCGGAAGGATCAGAAGGATCCAAGGCCAGCCTGGGCTACATGTTTGTCTCAAGCAAACAAACCAAACAAAACCAAAATGTAGACAAACCAAATTATCTACCAACAGATAAATAGGAAAGTAGCTTTCCCTTGTAATAGGCCACTGTTTAGCAAGAAGAAATGGGAGTGTGTCTGTGATCCCAGCACTCAGGAGGCTAGCTAGGAAGATTGGAATTTTAAGGCCAGCTTGGGCTACATAACAGTTCCTTGTCTCAGAACAGAAACTAAAATAGCAACAGCAAAACAAAAGCAAACTAGGCAATCAAACATGTAAGGTGATACATCTATTCACAGTTTTGATTGTGGCCATGGCTGCACAGTTACACCTGCATATAAGATCTCACTGAACTGTACAATTTAAGTATGTACAAATATACGTCAAATAAAGTTGTCATTGTTTTTAAAGCCACTGTAAGAGCACAGGAATTATAGATAGAGGAGTCTCCAGGCTTCAGGTTGGTTTGATCATTGTAGAAGAAAACAGCTGTTTCTATCTGATGCATGCAGAACCAGGGGCCCAGAGACACTGAGTACTAGTTATGAGGTCAAATGGACAGCTTAGTGCAGAGCTGGTAGCAAATTCCATGTTCCTTCTCTTTGTTTGGCACTCTTGTAAGGTACTGGCTGTGCTCCCAGGAGCCACCAAGGCCTTTGCCCACACCCTGAGCTGAGGGACTGGGTGTCCTTTCACCTGAAGATGCAATCTCAGCTCCCCGCCTCCCTCCACTCTGTCTCCCCTAGCAACAGTCCCTTCAGTCTGTCTTGTAACTTCATTGCAGAGAAGCCCTGTCCAGGGGAGAGTGGGATAGGGATGAATACAGTTGCCTAATGCTCTGATCTGTGTAAGGAAGGGCAACCTTGCCAGGGATTCCTGCCCCTGCCCCTGCCCCTGCCCCAGTGTTCTGAGGAGCCTTCCAGGGCCACCATCCAAGGAAAGCATTGGGACAAGGGGTCATAGTAGAAGCAAGAAGAGTTGAAAGATAGTAAAGATTAGGGTAGGCTTCCAGGCTGGCCTAAGCACCCATCGCTTTCTGTCCTTTGTGTCCCTACCCCAGCTCTTGGCACTCACACAAGCACAGAAGGCAGAGCAAGGAAGACAACAAAAGACAAACAAGGATAGGCTCTCTACATGGCAGAGATGGCTATATGCGTCAGTATCCTGCCTATGGAATGGTTAGTGCCATAATGACCTGCACAAGTCTCAGTTGACACCAATCCACCGCTGCTACCATCACCTTGCTACCAACATCCCTTCACACACTGTAAAAACCAAAGATGGGACAAGATGAGCTGAAGAAAGAGACCTGAACCCTGGGGATGGATGGGGAGAATGAGATTGGAACAGCTGGGCCATCTGCATTTACAGGGTACTTACTGCATTCCATGTATGAGCCAAGCCTTTCCAGGCTTTAAGTCATTCAGTCCCCACAACTGCCCACCATCCACAATACCACCACCAACATGAGGCCTCACCTTACCGGCACTGGTCCAAGATCACAAAGCAGAGAGGCAGGACAGGCCTTTGCCTCAGGTCATCTGACTCTCAAGTTCATGGCCTGTGCACAACACTCCCTACCCCCAACCCATGCAGGATCCTAGGTTTCCCAGTCTCATCCCACCAGGAGGCTCACTGCGAAGTTCCATGATCAGATTCTTCCTGCCACTCTGTCCACTTGAGCCATCCTAGGATCCCTCAGGAGTGCACAGAATAGACTAAAGAAGTCTTCCGTGACTTCTCTAGTCAGTGTTCCCAAGCTCTTGGGTGAAGAAAGTTGTGACTATTGTCCCCACTTCAGACTTCAATGGTAACAACAGTGGAGTTCCCTTTCTTGGGGACAAGTGGATATTTACAAACAGGGGCCATTTTATCTGTATGACAGTCCTGAGAAGTAAATGTGAATAGAATCAGTTAACCCATGTGACGCTGAGGCCTGAGTTTGCAAAGCGAGTGAGCAGCTGGGTCATTGCTTCTGCCCAGATTTGATTGACCCCAATGGCCCTGCTCTCCTGCACTTTGGCATTGCTCTTGACCCTGAGCTGGCATTATCCTACAGATGCTGTGTTAGTCCACTTCAGGAAGATGGTGAAATCGGCTTCCCCGGTCCCTCTGGAAGGAGGCTCCATGTCTAGTGTCTGCACCCTTGGTCCTACTATTTCCCAAATTAATCAACTGCATTCTTTCTCTCAACAGGAATGGATGAGCAATGGCTGCCTCTCAGCAAGCTCTGGATGCTTGGCTCCTGAATGTCTGTGGAGCAGACCTTGCTCAGTGGAGAAAGAAGAATGAGGTGGGTGTCCTTTGTACATGCCAAAGAACAGCAGCCCCACCTCATTTCCTGTGCTCACCACAGAGAAAACCTATTTCAGGTATCGATAGTCAGCGGTTTCCATGGATACAAGATCATAAGAACTAGACTGAATCAGGGCAAATCAAGTGTTTATGTCAACCTTTGATGCCATCCACTTCCAACCTCTTATCCACTTGTATGTAGAAGTGTCTCAACTCATTCAGTGGCTTTGGTACCAAAATTCATGAACTGCAACAATAATCGCAACAGCTAAAAATAACGGTCATTTGTTATGATTTATTATGGAGGATATATCGTAAGCACTGTCTCAACACAGAGGCCCTTTGAGGGGGCTGCTGTTTCCATCTACTGAACAGGTTGAGACAGTTGAGTTGGAGAAATAGCAAGTCATTCTGGGAAGAGACCCCCAGCATCTGAGTTGGCATGATCCAAACGTAGTCAGTGCTAATAAAGATGCTCACTCCTCTCTGGACCGCGGTGGTATCTTGGTTGGCACAGAGCTTGCCTTGCAAGCATGAGGACCCAAGTTTGAGTCCCCAGAACCCACATTTTGAAGAGTGAGGAGATGTAGTGGTGCCGGGGAAGTAGAGACAGGTGGGTCCCTGTCCTTGCTGGCCCACCAGTCAACACGACAAATTCCAAGCTAATAATACATGACGCTGTCTTAAATAATCAAGTTGGTCAAGGTGGCTGGTTCCTGAAGAACAGCACCCAAGGCCCTCCACAGACACCTGCACACACATGCACTGACACCTACACACACACACCTACACACATACGTGCATTTACACACACACATGAACACATACATGCACACTCCTCTGGGGTGACTTTCCATGATCCATTGAGCTTCAATCTTTGTCATCTCTGTATCTTTTATACATGACACGTGGCCTGCACTCAGGGCCTGACTGCACAGGCTCACGCATGAGGGCCTTCCCGTGGTGTCCCCCACCCAGACTCTGCCTTTGACTTTGTTCCAGAATCATGAGCTCAGAGGAGCTTGGGACTGAAGTCCAAAGGAGCTGGTTCAAGTCTGCAGTCTGACACCCTGCAGGCAAGAGCCATGCGGGTGCCTCGTGTGTGGACTGTGATACTGAACCCACCTCTGGCAAGGCCAAGATCCTGTGGTTCACTTGTGTACTGATTTTTAAATCAGACTTGAGTTAGGGGATACGGTTAGCTATATGTCAAGACTTAAACCTAAAGCCTCTGTTCCCAAGGTGAGGATTCTCCTGCCTGCATTGCGCCGCCTTTGTTGCAGAAGCTGTACTGGGAGGCTTCTGTTTCCAGAGCTCTGGAGAAGGCTAGCTGCAGCAGGTGCCTAACAGACATGCGTCTGTGTCCTCAGGTGTCCTGCCTTCCGGGAGGAGCACGCCAGAGCCAGCAAGCAGCCTCCCTCCCACACCACATGTGACCACCATCGCCACCCATCCCCCTGTATGGATAACTGTTGCTGCTTACTTACTCTTCCCCCTCCTTTTCCAATGGAGGAGGTCCTTCCTTCCAAACTGGGAAAGGTGACTAGACGAAAAGAGTTTGCAGTTGTCCTGAGACACACTCGCCTCCAGTGTTTCGCCAAGGCTGTGGGGGAGTTCCATCTGGCCCGTGACAGCTGTTATTTCTCGGCTTCAGCCTCAGCACCCCTCAGTCTGGCGCCCCTTGGGTCCCTCCGACACCAGCTGCAGCCTCTGCAGAGGGCTATTACACTCACTGCTGGCTTCCCACCTGGAGCCCCGCACCCCCCTCCTTCCCCCCCTCACCCGCTTCAGAGCTTTCCCTGGTGGAAGGCAGATTTCAGGGATAAGCCTGTCAGGTGACAGAGATCATGTCCCAGCCTCCCCATCATTTAGCTGTGCATTTTACACACTTCCGCAAGGAGTTTGGAGGAATTAGTGCCCCAATGTCCGCATCAGTGATGCCTTACAACACGACTGAACGGCTTGTCCTCCTCTGTCTCGCTGTCTGCTCCCCCATGCTAGCCTCCAGAGACAGCCTCAAAAAACCAAACAACAACAACAATGAAAACCCTCAATCTGAGTCTTTGCCTCTGCTTCAAAGAGAAATCAAACTAAGTCCAAATATGAGTTAGACTGGAAGAGAGTGTGGAGTGCGTGAGAGTGGCCCTACACACAGTGGCTAAGGGGCCAGGAACCCTGAGCTCCCATCCCCCACTGCTGTTTCACCAGCACCAGGCACCAGAAGGACGAAGGAGAAGGAAGGTTGGCAGATGTTGTTTTATGAGCTGTGGGAAAGTGGTCGCTGGCCAGTGTCTTGGCTTCCGTGATCATCCTCTGGTGATGACAGCTATGCCTAGGCCTTGAATTGAGGGTGGCCATGGGACTTCCTTGTGCGATGAAATGTGAGCAGAAGCTGTGTGTTTCAGTTCTGGATGAGCATGTGTTAGGAGTCAGTGTGTGCTGCTCCCTATCTATCCTAGAAGGCCCTGTGAAGTCTGTATATGGAGGGGGAAAGAGCCGGAAGATGAAGCGTCTTGATTGTTGAGCCACCTCATAAAGGACAGGACCCTGGAGGTACTACGCCACCAATTTGTGCGTTAAAAAAAAATTACAACTTTTGTTTAGAGCCATTGAGATGAAGGAGGTACTTGTTACTGCACTGTAACCCAGCTCATCCTGACTGATACCCAAACCAAGCTCCACAGGAGGCTGACTGCAAAGGTGGGTCTAGAACTGGGGCATTTCTTCTCAGCTCATGGCTCTTGTCTCTCATGGGGAACTGTGAACATTGCCCTGTGTGTAGAAGGGAGGAAGTCAGGGTGGCTGTTCCCATTCCGATCAACCTCAAGTGAGATCCTTCTGTGTTCTGTCTCTAATTCATCGTTATCTATTTACCTATGTATATAAGGAAGAAACTGGATGCAATCAAGGGTTCCTCAGAGGTGTCCTGGGTTTGGTGGAAGGCATTCATATTTCCTGCTTGACGAGTGCAGCTGGAAGATGGAAGCATCTCATCCCAAATCCCTAGAACTTGACCTCACCTGTTCCAACCCATCCCTGTCCAGATGTGGACGAGTGCAGCTGGAAGATGGAAGCATCTCAACCCAAATCCCTACAACTTCACCTCACCTGTTCCAACCCATCCCTGTCCAGATGTGCAGGTCCAGGGACCCTCATCCCTGCCACACAACCATCCCACCAATATTGAGGTCCCTGGTATGACCAGCATAGACACTTTACACATGGCCGTGCACCCAGGTGTGCAAGCCAGCACTTCTCCACTTAGCTCAGCTGGCTCGCAGAGACGGCCTGATGCCCTCTCTGAGCAAGGAGGTTCTGTGTGAAGGATAAAGGACCTGAGACTGGAGGTGTTGACTCCAACCCCAGTCACATCCTTGTCTCTGAATTGTCTTTCCTGTAACTCAAGAGTGGCCTAGCATTGCACTGCCCTGCTTGGACATGCCATAGCAAAACCTGTTACAGTGCAGAGTGGTGGAGGTGGGGTGGGGGGGAAGGCCTGGGAAAAGTCATGTGTTGTGCAGGGTTTGAGAGCAGACTTCAAAATGCCAGGAAGCCCTAACAGGAAAGGAGAGATAGGTCTTTTTTTTAATCATAGCACTGGATATTTTCTGTTTATCTAATACACTCACTTCAAGATGACAGGATTAAGACTTTGTCTTGTTTACTTTTGTGGCAACAGTAGGAGTGTGTATGCAGTAGGTGCTCACTAAATGCTTATTGAAAGGCTGGAAGTGTCACCTGGAGCTTCCAAGAGATAGAATTTCTGGAGGAGCCATTGATTTGTCTCTGTACCGTCTGAGTCAGCTACTTCCTTCTTAATTAGAGTTCAGAAACAGACTTCCTGCTGCTTGGGGACCCTGTGGGTCTAATCAGAAGCGATGGAAAGTGGGTGGTTAATTACCTGGGAGGCTGGAGGTGGGTAGCTGCTGAGCCACTAGGAGGAAAGTGACTCTTCTGGTTAGGTACCCATCACCCAGCACCAGAAGCCATGAGAGCCCTCGTGACAGCAGCTGGAGAGATGAATGGCAGGCATGGGGACTCATTGCAATCACAAGTTCACATGAACCTATGACAGAAAGGGGTCCTGGGAGGTTAAGTGTCCTGCTTTGCTCTAGAGATAAGGCAGACTTGAGTTGACCACTGGGGGGGAAATCCCAAAGTCAGGGCCATTTGGGGTTTGTCATCCAATGTAGGTGGTTAGTCCATTGTATACCTACCTGGCTAGTGAAGTCTCACTGGTCTCCCACTCTAGGGATCAGAGACCTGGTTTGAGCCCAACACCCTCTGACTGAGCCTGCTAGGACTCCATGTGCCATAACTAAAGGCTTCGGAGCCACACTGATGCAGGCTCAGAGCTTGTTCCATCCTTCACAGCCCCGTGATCATACAACCTTCCCGAGCTTCACTTGTTAATGAGGTCCCCAACTGGCCAGTGATACTTCTCAGCCTTGCTGCCCAGACCTGAGACAGGACCTAGGGAGATGACTCAGCCATTAGGAGCACTTGCTGCTCTTGAAGAGGACCCTAATTCAGTTCACAGCAGCGGTATCAAGCAGCTCCCAACTGTAAGTAACTCACGGGATCTGAAGCCATTTTCTGCCCTCTGTGTGTACCTGATGCACTCTCTCTCTCTCTCTCTCTCTCTCTCTCTCTCTCTCTCTCTCTCTATCTCTTTCTCTCTCTCTCTCTCTCTCTCACACACACACACATACACACACACACACACACACGAGTAATAAATAAATTAAAACAAAAAGATCTGAGATAAATTAGAGGAACCCAGGCCTCCCTGGAGGCCTTTGTAGGTGGTCAGTGTTGACCAACACTGCTAAGAACATTAACACTACTGGGAGGGCCCTTTCAATGCTCACTTTTTCTTTCAAATAAGATTGAGATGCTAGATGATTTGACCTTTTGATTGACAGCTAACAGACCCTTCTCTGTGCTTGACTGCCTTGAGTCTTCCCTGACTTCACATAACCCACAGGTGCCTGCATGCCTCTCTAGTGACTAATGAGGTGGAACCTCTCCCTCCCAGCCTCCCCCACACCCTTCCAGCATCTTCAGAGAGCCAGGAAAGCCTGGCTTTGAATCCTGGCTCCACCTCCTATCAGCTGTGTGGTCTGGTCAAGTAACTTTGCCTGTCTGTGCCTCAGCTCCTCACCAGAACGTGAAAACGATTCCTCTCTGTGAGGTTGTATCTCCCCCTACTACACCATAAAACTATGTCTTGAAATCATGGCTTAGTCTTCAAGTACAGACAAGAACACCTATGCACATTTCGCTATTTGCTTTAGACTTTAAAAAATATTTGTTTTACGTGTATGGGTGTTCTGCCTGCATGTATGCCTGTGTGCAATGTGCATGTCTGGTGTCTGTGGAAGCCACAAGAGGGCACAAGAGATAGTTATGAGCCACTGAGACATGGATGGTAGGGCCGGAGCGATGGCTCAGCAGTTACAAGTGTTTGCTACACAATCATAGGATCAGAGCTCAGATTCCAGCACACGTGACAATCTGGGGCTCCCACTCCTGCTTATAACTCCAGTTCTGGAGAGGGCAGAGACAGGAGGATTCCTAGAACTTAGCCATGAAAACAGGAGACCTAGATTCAGGGAGAGATCCGGCCTCAAAGGAAGAGCTGAAGAGAGATCAGTGGGTGGCCTCTTCTGGGCTTTGCATATGCAAAAGGGCATACACACTCACACACACACACACACACTCAGGGGTGTGTGTGTGTGTGTGTGTGTGTGTGTGTGTGTGTGTGTATGTGTATCTCACACGGAGACATATACATACAAACAAATAAAAGATTTATTTTTAGCTGAGTGTGTTCATGTGTGTCTGTGTGGGTTCATGCACCTGAGTGCATGTGCCTGTGGAGTCCAGAGAAAGACGTCAGATTCCCTGGAGCACAGTTGCTGGTTCTGTAAACTTCCCAGTGTAGGTGCTGGGAGCAAAACTCAGATCCTTAGGGCAGCAAGCACTAATATTTCCAGTCCATGCAAAACCAAATCTTTTTTTAAAAAGTGTGTGTGTGTGTGTGTGTGTGTGTGTGTGTGTGTGTGTGTGAATATGACCAACATACACTGTGTGAAAATCTCTAAGAATTAAAAGTATGGTTTAGTGGTCTGGAGAGATTGCTCAGCACCTAAGTGCTGGTTGTCCTTGCAAAGGACCCAAATTCAGTTCCCAGTAACCACATGGTGGCTCACAACTGTCTGTAACTCTAATTCCAGGGGATCTGATGCCCTCTTCTGGCCCCCATGGGCACTGCATGCCTGTGCTGCACACACATACATTCAGGCAAAATATTCACACAAAAAAATAAGTAAATCTTTTTTTTGAAGAATTGAAAAAGCTAACAGTTATGTCAGTGTACACTCTAGAGTGCACTTGTTTCCCCTCCACAGTGCCCTAGCTAAAGTTGTGAGTTTTTAAACATTATAAAATAAGAGGTTGGTCTTTCTTCTATTCCAAAAAAATAATATTTAACATTTTAAAAAGAAACTGGTATTGCTTCCACTGAAGCCGGATCCTTGCACAAAGTCAAGATGTTGTTTTTCTTCACTGCTGGGCCACAGCCCCTGACAGGAAGCATGGGAGGAAGGCTTTCTTCTGGCTCTCGATTTGCAGCCACTGTCAATCACGGTAGGGAAGCCAAGGCAGTAGCAGATTAAGAAAGAGACAAGACAGGAAGTGGAATCAGGCTATGAATGTCAAGGCCTGCCCCCAGCGACACACTTCCTCAGTGAGGCTCCAAATTCCTAAAGGGTCCACAGGCTCCCAATACAGCACCCCTCGTTGGGGACCAAATAGTCAGAAACACGAACATGGGGGGAGTGTTTTACAATCAAACCCTAGTACAGAGCCTGCAGGTTTGGGCTGGACTGTGTAGGCCTGGGACAGAGGAAGGGGATACCAAGAAACGGGGTGTGGGCATGACTAGTAACCCAGGAAAGGTCGTGATTGGACACCTGTTTCAACAGACCCTTTGGGCAGAATGTTGGAGTGAGTCGGGTAGAGGGGATGAAGTGGATAGTGGGGCACCAGCGAGCAAGTTGGTTATGCAATGAGGGTGATAGACAGCCTGGAACAGGGTGGAGGCAGTGGACACTGAGGGCCAAGTGGAAGTGGTCAGAGGTGAGAATGGAAGGGAGTCAGGATGCGGGGGGGGGCAGGGAATGAGTGTGGAGCTGGGCTGAGGGGAGGTGTCCTACTTAGGGTGGCTGTGGTGGTGATGAAACACCATGACCAAGACTAACTCGGGGAGGAAAGGGTTTATTTGGCTTACACTTCCACATCACTGTTCATCATTAAGGAAAACCAAGACAGGACTCAAACAAGGCAGGAATGTGGAGGCAGGAGCTGATACAGAGGCCACAGAGGAGTGCTTCTTACCGGCTTGCTCCCCATGGCTTGATCAGCCTGCTTTATTATAAAACCCAGGCCCTGCCCCATCAACCACTAATTAAGAAAATACCATACAGGCTTGTCCACAGCCTTGTGGAGGTATTTTCTCAACTGAGGCTCCCTCCTCTCAGATGACTATTTCTTGTGTCAAGTTGACATAAAGACTAGCCAGCACGGCAGGTGGGCTTGGGGTAGCTGAGGCCAGTGTTGCTGCTGGAGAGTAGCCACGGTGGACAGTGGTGGCCACAAGTGGTTGAGTAGCGCTCCAGAGGCGGGACAGTGATGGGAGCTGGGAGGATGGAGAATGCAAGCTTGAGGGATGGGGACTTGAGGCCAGGTAGAGGCCTGGCCTACTTCTGCCCTCTCGCCCAGATATAAACTTCAGACACTCTCTGTAGAGAAGATGTTAGAAGTTCAACCCTTGCTGGTGCCAGCCCCTGCCTGTTTACCCCTCACTCTGCTCTTTGTGAACCTGAGCCTCACCTTGACTAAGCTGGCAGCATCTGTCTGTCCCGGGTACAAGGTCTGCGGAACTCATCCCTCTCCCATTTCCTAATGCCTTGGAGCCGAGCGAATTTCCATCTTTCCTACCCGAGGAGATGCTCACAGACGCAAGTCCCAAAGCTGCTGTGTGTTAGGTGTTGCTCTTCAGTCTTCAAGAAAAACTTGTTTCTTTTAGAGATTTTTTCCAGAGTCACCCAGACGCTTAATATTGCTCAGGTTCATCACTTTCCGCGTGCGAATCCTGCCTGTGCTCTTGACAGTTGAGTGACTGTCTCTAGGAACAGCATTGATCAGTTTTGCTCAGCTCAGCTTCTGAAGGACAGGAGTCCAGAGTAGCTGAGTAGGTCCTGGAGAGGGGCCGCCTCCTGCGGCTCTTCTTGGGTGCGAAACTGGACTGTGATCACCTGAAGGCTCGATTGGAGCTGCAGGGTCCCCTCACATGCAGCTCATCCTGTAATGGAATCCATGCCAGCTGTTGGCGGGAGACCCCAGCTCCTAATCGCATGGGTGGTTTCTTAGGCTCCTCATGACAGCCATTGGTTTCTTCTAGAAAGAATGAGAGTGATCCAACAGAGCACCCTGGCCTCAGGTCTGTTAACAGCCATTCCTGTCACATCCTCCTGAGCACACAAGACAGCTATGTCCAGCAAGTACACAGCAAGTCTGGCCAATTAAAAATCCCTTTTAGGGCCAGCAAGACAGCTCAATGGCCCCAGGCGGTGGTGGCACACGCCTTTAATCCCAGCACTCAGGAGGTAGAGGAAGGTGGATCTCTGTGAGTTTGAGACCAGCCTGGTCTACAGAGCAAGTTCTAGGACTGCCTCCATAGCTACTGAGAAACTATGTTTCAAAAAACCAAAAAATAAAAAAAAGAAAGACAACTCAGTGGTTAAAGTCAGGTGCTCTGAGCCTGAGTGTGAGCCCGGGATGCACACTGTGGATGCAGAGAGCCAGCTCCCACCGTGGCATGTAACACACACGAGAGACATGCAGACGCATACAATATATATGAATAAATAAATGTAATAGCAATTTTATTCCCATTTAAATAAAGCAATATGGGAGTTGGGCATGGTGGTGAATACTTATAATCCTACCATTTGGGAAGCAGAGGCAGGAGGATCAGTACATGCTTGGCTACATGGTGAGTTTGAGATCCGCCTGGAGCACAGGAGGCCGTCTCAAAAAAAAAAAAATCAAAGAGAGTGAAAGTTGGATGGAGGAAAGGGGAAGCAGAGGGAAGAGGGAGAAAGAAAGGGAAACAGAAATGAAAGAAGATCAGGAGGGAAGGGAGGAGGAGGAAGAAAAAAGGAGGAAGGTCACATGCTGGGGATGGGCAGATGGACTCAGATCTTGGCTCTTAGTCTGGCAAAGAATATTCTGCTTGTCTGTGCCTGGGAATGGGGGCAGCGGTTGTACTGTCAAAAGACAACACATTTAGGCGTGAGTCTCACTGACTTTTTTTATCAGTGCCAATGGGGCAAGCCTACAATGCAGAGCGAGCATTCCTATTTAGTGAAATGGCGGTCTAGTGGGATTGGCAGTGGAGGACTAGGAAATAAAGAACAGAAAGAGACTACAGTGAGCTGCTTTTCTGCTGTGTGTGAAGCCGAGGGGACTTCCTTGTTTCGCTGGCTCAGGTGGACGGGAGCCTCCTGTCTTCAAGCTGGGCAAATTCTGGGGTGGATCTGATTCATTAAAGTTCTACACTATGGTGTTAGTGTGAGTGACTCCATTTTGGCCAGGTGTGCCAAGGCTCAGCGCTCAGCTGTAAACAATGAATGGCCTCCTAGCAACACAATAGTGGCAAGCGGGCGCTGTGTCAAGGTCCCAACACATCCCTGACTCTGAGGTACATTCCTATGGTGTTAACTTTCCTGTCCCCATCCTCAAGAGGCAGGGCAGGGAGGAAGTTAGTGACTGAAACAGTTCTAGGTTTGGCTCTGTTGACCTCTCCCTCCCCATGGACCTTCAGAAGCCACTGCCCCCTCCCCGGGCACCTTGTAGCTCTCCATGGCATCCTTAAGCCACTCCCAGAGCTCCTGCAGGCCCTAGAGGCTCTTATCCTGATGGGAACCAGTGCTGCCGTCCCATGGATCAATCTTTGCGCTTGGAGGAGGAAGAGATATCAATTTAGGTTGCCCATCTGGGTACAGACTCTCGCACAGTGCTGCAGCCCGTTCCTCATAGTCCCAAATTCTTTAGGGTCTCGGCAGGGGCTGCTGGGCTCCTGGAATCCCTTGGGAATGGTGACTTAAATGGCTGGGTCCTCCAGTGAAGTCTCTTTTTTGGATCAGTGGTGCAGAAAACAAAGCCGAGGTGGCTCTGAGAGTTGGAACAGGTAGGAGTGACTGTCTGAGGGATGGACTCGTCCCCTAGAAGCACCATGCCCTGCAAGAGATGCTCTGGGTACCTGGGTGCATGTGGAGGCTGCTGTTTGCTTTGGCCTCTACCCAGAGTCCAGTTTCCAGGTTGCTTGGCAACCATTGTTCATTTAATCACCATTGACTCTGAAAATAAAACTCAATTTCCTTTATGACGTGAGCCAGGGGACCAGATGATCCCTAAGTTAAGCAAGCCGTGTTACTGCCCAGGCTTGTGATGAGGACACACTCTGGTGACAGCAGGAAAGATTATAGGGGAGACCTGGAAAGCCTACCCGGGGTGTGATCCAATGAAAGCCCTTCCTTACAATAAAATATTCTACAGAAGAAGAATGACAGTGAAGATGCAGGGTCCTGACAAGGTCATGTTCTTATAATGTACATGAAAAATAGCAAACAGCTTGCAAGCAGTATGTATTGTATGCAGTCGTTTTAATTTTGGAACAACAAAATGTGTGTACCCGCCTGTGCCAGTGAATGAGAACATTCTGGAAGGACACATGGCAAAGCAGGATTTTCACTGAGAAACAAGGTTGCAAGTCATTTTAATTTTCTGTTTTGGAGTCTGGAGAGGTGGCTCAGTGGTGAAGACACTTGTTCTTGCAGAGGACACAGGTTCAATTCCCAGAACCCAAAAAGAAACTCATAACCGTATGTAACTCCAGTTCTAGAAGGTCTGACATACTCTTCTGGCCATGCATGTGGTACACAGACATACATGTAGGCAAAATGCTCATACACATAAAATAAAAATAGCAACATCTAAAACTGTTAAAAATATTTTCTATTTTTATTATTGAATTTAAAAAAAAGCATGTGCTCTTTCTTTCTTTTTGAACTATGCTGCCTTGTCCCTTTTAGAACAGAGAATTTCAGCATTAGGGACTCAGGGCACAGACCTGCAAGGGTCCACAGGGGTTGGGACTGTGTGGACAAGGTCTCAGTCTATTCAAGCTGCTGTGACAAGATGTCATAGGTCAGGTGGCTTAGGAACAACCTGCTCACAGTCCTGGAGTCTGGGATATCCAAAATCAAGTGCTGGCCAACTTGATACCTGGTAAGGGCCTGCTTCTTAGCTTATAGATGATGCTTTGTTTTTGTATTTTAATTAAAAACTGTATTCTATTTATTTATCTTGTGTGTCTTTGTGCATGCATACATGTACATGCATGTACATGGGTATATGGGCATACATATATACCCATGTGTCGAGGTCAGAGAACAACTGTTGGAAATTGGTTCTCTCCTGCCATGTGGGTGCAGGGGATTGAACTCAGGTCCTTGGACTTGGTGGCATGTGCCTTTACCAGTTAAACCATCTCATTGGCCCTTAGCAGATGCTTTCTCTCCTTGTGTGGTAAAAAGGATAAGGCATCTCTCGGGAGTCTCCTTTATAATCCAATTCTTCTGTCCTGATGATCTGCTCCCCTGAGGCCTTGAATGTAAACATTACCACTCTGATGATCAGGCTTCAACACAGGACTTTCAGGAGACCTTAGCAAGCAGAGAGGGCCAGGCTGAACAGGAAGCCGGTGGAAGAAGAGAAGCTGAGAACTTCCTCCAGGGGTAATCTGTGCCCCTGCACACTGTTACGGTTGGTTGGCACAATCTAGAATCGCTTGAGAAGAGAATTTCACCAGGGGATTTCCTGCAGGCATGTTGGTGGGTGATTGTCTTGATTAGGATTAATTGAGATGGGAAGACTTGCCAGCTATCAGTGGCACCATTCCCTAGGCAGAGGATCCCGAGCTGTGTAAGATTGGAAGAAGTGAGCTGAACACCAGCGTGCATATTAACTCCTTAAGGGTGAGGGTCTGAATATTTGTTCCCTCCAGAGACTTGCCGCCTGGAAATGCAAAGTGCCCGGAATACCAAGGAGTAGATATCAGAGTTACAATGTCCCGTAGCGAAGGGACTATGCTGGCCACCCTCATGTTATCAGGATTTCCATGGTGCTGGCGTGGAGCCTTCTCTGCATGGAACAAGCAGTCAGGAGAGGGACCAGACAAGTGGTCTGGGTAGCAGCTGGCAGGAGGCTGCACCAGAGATGGAGCAGCTAATTCATTAGTCACACAGGCCGACTGAACTTCTGTCATTATCCCTTTCATCTCCCTGCCACTGCGTCTGACCGAGGTAATAGAGAGTAATTTGGTGTGTGGCAATCTAATCCAGCCTGCAGCAGCCCAGAACCCTTTGATGCCCAGGACGCCGGTTGGCGTGGGTCTCTGCTTATCTGGAAAGCAGCTTCCTGCTAAAGTGGTTCTCTCGCCCATCTGCCACCCGTCACCCACCAACTGGCACACACCACCCGCCCATCCTCCATGCCCAGTCCTCACAATAGGGCTGTGTAGGATGATGGATGCAGCTCAGGCCTCTTGTCGGGAAGGGCTGAGAGAAGGAACGCGGTGACTTTATAGAGTCTTCCCAGTTTCCTGAACAAAGGGTACCCGCAGCCCTTCATCTCAGCCACTCAGGCTGAGATGCCACTCAGAAAGGTGACCTTGCTTGCAGTGCAGGAACCTTCAATCTGAGCCTTCGTGTTCCTATCTTTTCATCTCCACACATTGCTCTTGCCATCTGTGATCTGTCCTTGGGCAGCCCGGTCTTTCCACTCCATCTAAATCTCCTCCTCTGGCCACCATGGGGCCACCGAGTTCAGGCCCACATAACTTCATGCCAGAATTGATGCCCCACCCCCGACCCTCATAGCCCTAATCTTGATGTCCTCTCCTTTCTGCTGTGTCACTGAGGGATCTTTCTACAGAGCTGATCTAGGCAGATCTCCCGCTTGCTGAAAGCCCCCAGTGGCCCCTATAACCTGCTGCTGCTTGGAAGGTCTTTCTAGAAGCCTCCAGGGGAGGTGTGTAAAATGATCAGGCAGGCACCAGGACTGGAACACAGCCTTTGGTACTACGGTGGTCTGCCTCCCTGTTGCTCACAGTCCTACCATGTTTTTTTACTATGTGCAGGATAAACTCAAAGCACATGTGTAGGATCCAAAGCCCTCCACTCTTCACCCTCAGCTGCCTCCTTTCTACACAATACCCACCCACTATTCGCCGTGCAAATACACTTCCTTCCATTCCTCAACGTTAACTCACCTCTTCTACCCACAGGTCTTTTGCACACGAAAGTTGCTCTACCCGAATCTTGCTTCCACACACTCTTCCCGGACTCTGGTGCATCTCATCAGCCAGAACCTATTGATAGGGGCAGTTTCCTGTTCTGCATCCTAAAGACATGACTGCACTTCGTGTTGTTAAAAAGAATCTGCGCGTGCATGTTATTAATAGCTTAGCGTGCACACACTGTTGATGCTTTGTTTGTTCTGAGTTAACCCCTTCCAAACCTTGCGCCCGAGGTGCACAAGGTTGACACAGGCTAACACTAATTAGACTCAGCACTTCAATAAGTCTGAACCCAGACTGCCACAGAACGGGAAGAGTACAGGAGAGGATGATGACCAGAGAGGCACAGACATCACAAGTCTCACCTGACCTGAAACAAAGGTTTGAGCTCTCGGGTGATTGACAGCCTTTGGGTCCATCCCGCCCCCTGGCTGGAGATGAGACAGGAAGGCAGATTATTTTTGTGTTTATTCACTGTCTTCCCTCTGAACAAACCCCAGGATATATATATATATATAACTTATGTGTATGTGTACATGCCCGCAGAAGTCAGAAAAGGCTGTCAGACTCCCTGGTGAGCTGAAGTTACAGTTGTAAGCACCCTTACTTGAGTGCGCTGGGAACTGAATTCCGGTCCTCTTAAAACCTTCTTAAGTGCTGAGCCAGCCCTCCTTCCTTCAAGAGATACTTTTACTCAATTAAAATTTGTCTTTAATGGCCCTAAAAGTTAAAAATGTAAGGAAATTGTTTAGCACGATAAAGAGCAAATACCTCAGGGTTTTATGTTCCTATTGCTATTTACAGTGAATAGCAGTGGGATTCTCTTCCAATCCAGGTTAAGATGAAGTGGTCCCTATCCTTTGATGGAACATTAAGCTTGTCG
Organism: Ondatra zibethicus; assembly: GCA_004026605.1. NCBI lineage: Eukaryota > Metazoa > Chordata > Mammalia > Rodentia > Cricetidae > Ondatra > Ondatra zibethicus. The sequence continues at coordinate 88,375 of PVIU01003408.1, read as the reverse complement.
ATTACCAAATACCCTAGTAGCAAATAGGTTACACCAAAAGAAAGGACATTTTCTCTTAGGTAGTTTCAAAAGTAGAAAAACCCAGGACATTGGCACTAGGACAGATAAGATTTCTGTATTTCCTATTGTCCCCACGTCCCATCCTTAGGTCTGTATTAGTTTCCTTTTAGCTGCTCTAACTAAGTACTACAGACTTGGTCATTCAGATCAACACAAATTTATCATTTTGTAGTTCTGGAAGTCAGAGTTCAAAATAGGTCACCCTGAGCTACCCTAAGGGCTACGTTTCTTTAGGAAGCATTTGCCGAGGACCCATTGCCTTGCCCTCCCAGCTTCTGGAACTTTCTGAACTTTTATGACTTCACTCTTCCAGCTTCCAGCACATTGCACTTTATCCCCCTTTCTCCTCTCGGACTCTGCTGAGGCTAACCTAGGCTACACGAGACCCCGTCTCAACAAGACAAAATTAAACAGAAAGCAGTTAGCCTTCCCTCCTGGCCTGTGCTTCTCTTCGGTGTGAGTTGTCCTTCGGCCTCTCTCCAACACGGGGCAGTGACAGCTCTCTTGGTCCTTACTCCCCCACCTTGTATTTGAGACATTGCACCTGCTGAGGGCTAGGCATTTCCCTTTAGCATATCAAACTATCATGGAAGGTTATATTTATGAGGTTATAAAATACTGTTCCAGCTTGTATTGCTGAAAGTCTGGTTTCCTTTGTATATAAGTTGTCTTTTCTTTCTGTCCTTTGAAGACCTCTCCTGACTCCAACTGAGCCAGTTTCCCTCCAGCGTGTCTAGTGTGGGCTTGTGTCTCTTCTGCTCAAGGCTCTTCGGATTTCCTCACCTTAACTCCCCCCCCCCCACACACACACTAGAAATTTCTCAGCCTCTTTTCTCCAGCATTACCTTTCCGCCATGTTCATCGTTGCGTTCTGTTCTGTCCCAAAGGTCCCTGAGGCTTTTCTCCGCCATCACCATCTCTAACTCATGTTCGTCTTTCACCCTGTCTGATGACAAACTCACTTTCTTCTCTGGGGACCAGCACCCTGCTGTCCTGAGTCATCCAGCCAAGCAAGGTGATGGTCTCACAGGCCCAGCTACAGAAAAGCCAGCAGCTTTGGAGGACCCTGGGTCCAGCTGACAAGCTGTTCAGGGCTCAGGGGAGCAACCCAGAGGCAGGAGTCCAGGGTTTCCTTCTCCTGCAGTGCTTCAGGGTCTGTGGGATGAAAGAGGACTTAAGTCCCACCCATGACAGAGGCAAGAGGGAGGAAATGTCCACAGAGGCCTCTAGATTCTGTCTTCTTCCACTTTAGTAGAAACATCCAAGGGGGAAGGAAAAGGGAGAAGGGAAGGACTGGGGAGAGCTTGGGGGAGTGGGAGGGTGGAGATGGAGGAAAGGTGGATATTGGAGAAGGGAATAAGATATCTACATTATTGGAGGGAGCCATTTTAGGACTGGCAAGATAATTGGCTCTAGAGGAGATCCCAGGTGTCCACAGGGATGTCCCCAGCTAGGTCCTTGGGCAGCAGAGGAGAGGGTGCCAGAACTAGCATTGTCCCATAGTCACACTGATGAATATCTTGATCACCACCATAGAAATTTCGTCTGATGGATGGAGATAGAGACAGAGACCCACATTCACATCAGAGCAATGGATTGAGCTCCCAAGGTCCAGTCGAAGAGCAGAAGGTGGGAGAAGATGAGCAAGGAAGTTAGGACCATGAGGGGCTGGACCACCCACTGAGACAATGTGCCTGATCTAATGGGAGCTCACCAAATCCATCTGGACCAGGACTGAATGAGCATATGATCAAACTGGACTCTCTAAATGTGGCTGCCAATGGGGGCAGACTGAGAAGCCATCAACAATGACACTAGTACCTATCTCTTCTGCATGTATTATCTTTTTAGGAACCTAGTCTATTTGGATGCACACCTTCCTAGGCCGGGATGGAGGGGGGAGGGCCTTGGACTTCCCACAGGGCAGGGCACCATGCCCTCTTTTAAGGAAGCAGCGGGGGGGGGAGCGGGAGGGGACTGGGAGAAGGGGAGGAAATGTAAATTTTTATTTTTTTTGAATGGAAAAAATAAAAGAATATGGGACCCCGAGTGAGACACAGGCCTTAACCACACAGGATGGATCCTTTTAGCTCACCTGAAAGTCAGGGAGAGTCTTTGGCCTGCTCACAGATCCTGTTCAGTGCCCCGCCACTCACAGATGCTCACAGAAACCCTGTGTCCAGGATCCACAAGCCTGCCTGGGACCACCTTGTCTCTCTTGGGCATTTGGGGTAGGGCCACACCAGTCTGTTCACTTCTCTGTTTCCATTGCTGAGAGGACCAGACCGGGGTCCAGTGTGGACCAGCCTAGATATCCTAGGAAGTTGTCATGGTTACATGATGAACAGAGCATCCATGCCACCTTGCAGAGATCAACCAGTAAGGTCTGTGTCACCTGGAGGGAGTGGAGGTTACTTTATTATGGAAATTATAATGTCTCCCCATAGAGAATGCCATTCTCAAGCCATGCCCTGGACTCAGGACAGAAACAGTTATCTGTGTCCAGTTTATCTCACCAACAACAATACTGTTGAGACTGCCCAGTGCTTGCCTTCCCCAGGCTCTGTGCCAAGAGCAACGCAGGTACTCTGCCTTGGTGCCATTCTGAGGGAAGCTCAGAGTCAGGATTTATAGCACAAGTCTCAGTCCTAAGTACTGCTCCAGGTCAAACCTCTCTTAGCCCAGCCAGGGATGAAATGAGGTCTTGCAGGCTAGCATGGTAGATGTGGGTTTGAACCCGGGTCTCCTGAGCTCTCCTCTGTGTCTTGTGGGTGATAAAGGCAACCCTGCAGTAAGAAACAGGGCGTTCTGCAGCTCCCAGGGGGAGGACCGCCCTTGCAAGCCCAAGGCCAGGGCCCTGTGGGTTTTGTTACGGAGTAGCTCCCCCTAGCGCACTGGAAAAAAATTACAAAAGTGATTACTGAAGAGGGAAACAAACCCCAAAAACTGGAGGAGAAAGGAACAGAAGAGGAACAAGGTGGGGGCACGGGGGTGGGGACAGATTTTAAACCCTGTGGTATGTTTTGGGCCCTCTGCCTGGTTGTCTCCGGTGTTACTGAAGACAGGCCACCATTCATCCGGGATCTAAGGACAGATAGTCAATAAATGTGACCAGAAGTCAGGTGGATCTAAATTCCAAAAGAAGTCTGTGAATCGGGCCAACTTCCCAGTGCCCATTCCAGGTCTTCGGAGAGCTAGAGTGTCCTTGTCCCAGGAAAGCCAGCAGCCCTGATGGCTGGGTGGGGCGATCTACCCCGAGGGCTGCTCCTCTGGAGCCTCGGAGCCCACTGGTGCTGTCAGAAAGTCAGCTTCATGGAGGAGTTTTGAGACTTCCTGCCTGACACCTCCACTTCCCCTTTTACCAAAGCGACTGTGACTGATTCAGATCCGCTCACCCCGCGGACCAGGGCAGAGCTGGGTCTGTTCACTCCCATCCCTACTGTTCCCAAGCGCCAGTCACTTCTCTTTTCCAAGCCTGTTAATTATTATTAAATTATTTTATGTGCATAAGTGTTTGGCTTGCATGTATGCCTTGTACCGGCAGAGGCCAGACTAGGGTGTCTGATCTCCTGGAACTAGAGTTACAGGTAGTTTTGAGCCACCATGCAGGTCCTGGGAATCAAACCCAGGACCTCTGGAAAAGTACCCAGTGGTCTTAACTGATGAGCCATCTCTCCAGCCCCATGGTAGTCAATCTGGATCGCCAACTAGATGTGATTTGGAATCTGCCAGAAGCAGAACCTCTGGGCATGCCAGTGAGCAAGTGTTTAGACTGGGTTTTAGAGATGGAAGACCTACCCTAAATATGGACGGCACCATTCCATGGGCTGAACAAGATGGAGAAAGCCAACTGGAAAAATGCATTCATCTCTTTCTGCTTCCTGACTGTGTGACTGTGGATGTCATGTGACCAGCTGCCTCAAGCTTCTGCCACCATGACAGCCGGCCCCTGTACATAATGGACTGTACTCCTTCAGACTGTGAGAACAATAAGCTAAATTAACCACCCCTTCGTGTTGGGTGTCTGATCACAGCAATGGGAGAGGTAGTTAATATTCTCTCAAGGGAAGTTCACATTTGCTGATGTGAACCACAGTATGGCTGTCTTTGGATTATATACAGTTCGTGATTTAACTGCTGGTTTGTAGGAAGAACAGGTAACAAAGGAACACTAAATTATAAAAATGCAACTGCAAAATGTCAAAATCAAGCCCAAGCCAAATAAAACTCCACAGGACAAACAACTTGATTTCTTCCACAAATAAATCTCAAGAGTCAAAATGAGGGAAGGAGAGCAGAGAGAGATTAAGGCGTGTATTATCTTAGTCTGTGCTGCTGCCACACAATACCCGAGACTGGGAGATTATAAAACATAGAATTAATTTCCTACAGCTCTGGAGGAAGGAGGGTTCTAAGGTCAAGGTGGCAGCAGGTTGAACATCTCATGAGAGCTTCTCAACTTCAAGATGGCATCTTGTTGCCGCATCTTCCTGAGGGGAGGAATACAACGGCTTCACACGGAAAGCAGAAGGGCCAAGGAACAAATGCCGGTGACCTTTGGTCCCTTCACGAGAACACTGACCACATCATGAATGTTGTGTCTTCATGATTTAATTACTTTCTACAGCCCCTGTGTGTGTGTGTGTTCACGCACGTGTGTGCTTGTGCACTTGTATGTGTATACACAAGTGTGCAGTGCCTGCAGAGGTCAGAAGAGGGCATTGGATCCTTCAGAGCTGGAGTTAGAGGCAGTTGTGAGCCACGCCACACGGGTGCTGGGGTATTGGGAATCGAGCTCAGGTCTTCCAAGAGCAGTAGGTGCTCTTAACCACAAAGCCATCTTGTCAGCCTAACTCTGCCTTCTTTTAAAGGCAGAGGCTCTAGCAGAGCCTGTATTTACGTCACTGATGGTCAGACTGGCCAAAGGGCTCCGGGGATCCACCCAGCTCCATGCACCCTCTTCGGCACTAGGCTTAGAGACACACGCTGCAGAATCTGGCTTCTTCTGTGGCTGCTGGGAATCCAAACGCACACCGTCATGCTGTGCAATAAGCACTTTACCCATGGGGCCACTCCCCAGACCCCCATCTCAAATTATTATTTAATAATATTGAGGAGTATCTTTTCATTTATGAAATTTGAGGGACATGTGGAGACGACCACCCCTGTGGCAAGCAAATGTAAGGTGTGGGCTTTGCTTAGACGCTAGCTTGACCAAAACTAACTACAGGAGAAGAGGGCATTTGACTAGAATTCCCATGGTCTTGAGGAACCTGTGCTGTCTTTAGGAGTGCTATGATACTACGGTGATGTTAAAAACAAACAAAGCACCTTTTGTAGTTGTGAACTACGGTGTAAAGCACATGAGACATAAAGTGTACTCATAATAATAAAGGAAGGAGGCAGGACTGAGGCTGGGGAAGAGACCAGAACTGATAAGTATGAGGGATTCTTTTTAAAGTCTATTTCTACTAACTTTATATATTTAACTTTATTTTATAACTTTTAAATTAAAATGCATTTATCTTGTGTATATGAGTATTTTGTCTGCATGTATGTCTGTGAACTATGTGCATGCCTGGTCCCCATAGGAGTCAAAAGAAGACATCAGACCTTCTGGGACTGGCGATAGAGATGTCTGTGGGCTGCCATGTAGGGCTCTCAACTACTGGGCACTGAGTAGCCTCTCTGTCCTGTGGGTGTTTAACATTTATCTCAACAGAAACAATGAAGACAAGAGGGAAAATGTGATACAAAAGAGCCAAGCTAAATAGGGGGTTTTATTTTTCTTATCTTTTCCTTTTTATGACTACTAGAAAGAGTGATAACTAATTCAATAAAAATTTGCATACAAAGTAGCAATGGGATTGTGACAGTGTGGCCCTGGTAGAGCTCTTTATCCCAGTGGCTTTGAGTGCACTGATTCAGAGTTTTCTATCTTTCTGAAGTCTCCACAACCCTGTTAAAGGGACTAGGTATGTTGGCCCGGGTTGAGGTCACAGCCTGTCCCCTGCAGGCACCCTAGGAGCTTTCCCATGCTCCACGGTCCTCTTCCAGGATGGGACACAGATCAGGCCTTGGACACCAGGACTGGCTGCCACAGACACTGATGGACAGCACCCTCAGGGGCTGCTGGCTACTTCTGGCACTTGGCAGGTGGCCTCTTGGAAATAGAACCGGAGCTGGCGGAGCGGCCTATCCTGCAGGAAACACTGAACCCAAACAGGAATTACTAGCGTGTGCGCCCCGGGAAGGACAGGTGGGGTGTCTTGGCTGGAAGTGGACAACTGTTCTATTTCAAAACTCTGGCAAGAGGCTGATCTGAGGGGATGGGGCCAGGGCGGCGGTCGTCCCTTTCTTCAGGCTTAGAGTGATGTTTACGCAAGTCAAGCCTGAGTGCTCATGTGCTGGGGGCCAGTCAGGAGGGTGGAGGAGCAAGGACAGCAGCGGGCCGTGGGCAAAGGACAGCAGCGGGCCGTGGGCAAAGGACAGCAGCGGGCCGTGGGCAAAGGACAGCAGCGGCCGTCGGCAAAGGACAGCAGCGGGCCGTGGGCAAAGAACAGCAGCGGGCCATGGGCAAAGGACAGCAGTTCTCTGTGTGCAATAGGGAAAGGCTGGGGATTTAGCTAGTGGAGTGCTTGTTAGAGCTGGGCTTAGTCTGCAGTACGGGAGTAGGGACAAACGAGAGAGGGCAGGGTTTTGCATCAGAAGAAATATTTGGCTTTGTCAGAAATGAAACCAAGATACCATCTTGGGCCTTTCAAGTTGGAGAATGAATCAAAAATTGATAATGGCCCAGATGAAAAATGACCCAAGAGACATATCAACTAAACACAGTGTACAGTCCTACAGTTGGACTCTAGCGTAAAAGAAAGGACATCATTGAAATCCTTGAATTCTGAATCTGAATTGTGGGTTACGATCATTTCTGATTGCTCTGTAATTGTGTGTTGGTAAGGTAAGAGGTCGGTAGGAAAATGCACTTTGAAATCACGACAGGAAAAGGACTGTGATGGCTAGAGTTTACCCAGATTCAGAAGGGAGGGGGATGGGAGGAGGAGCAGATGACTCGATGCTTGCTGCTTCTCATACTGCTCTCGGGAATGCTTTGCAAACCTCTAATTATATTTGCAATGCCTGCCACGGTGGTGCGTACATTTAATCCCACACATCAGGAGGCAGAGGCAGGTGGATCTCTGTGAGTTCGAGGCCAGCCTGGTCTACAGAATGAGTTCCAGGCCAACCAAGGCTGTGTAGTGAAAGCCTGTCTCAAAAGAGAAAAATTGTGTATTTTATTTCTGTAAAGTTTAAATTATACTTTGAATTCTATGAAATTTAAAATTTTCATTTCTAAAACTGTTTTTATTTTAAAAATCCTATAATTGAGCTGGAAGATGGGTCAGTCAATAAAGCGCTTGTTGGGGACTGGAGAGATGGCTCAGTGGTTAATAGTATCTGCTTCTCTTACAGAGGACCCAAGTTCAGTTTCCAGGACCCACATGGAGGCTCACATACACTTGTAATTCCAGTTCCAGGGGATCCAATGCCCTCTTCTGGCCTAAACAGACACCAGACCTGTATGTGGTGCACAGACACAAGCACTTTAACCCAAAGCATAATAAAAGAAATGATTCTTTAAAGTGCTTCTTTTATAAACATGAAGACCTGAGCTCAATCCCTAGCACCTCTGTAAACACCCAGTGTGGGGACCTCACCTGTAATCCCAGAACTACGGAGATGGAGACAAGAGGATCCCCAAGAATGACTGGACAGTCAGGCTAGCTGAGTCAGCAAGTCCCAGGTCCCAGTGAGTGACTCTATTTCAAAAAACAAAGTGGAAGCCCAGCAGTGGTAGCTCACATCATTAATTTGAACACTCAGAAGGCAGAGGCAGGAGGATTTCTGAGTTCAAGAACAGTCTGGTCTACAGAGCGAGTTCCAGGACAGCCAGGGCTATACAGAGAAACTCTGTCTTGAAAAACCATAAGATAAACAAGCAAAACAGAGTGGGCAGTTCCTGAGGACCAGAGGTTGACCTTTGGCCTCCCATGCATACATGTACCCATAGCACATACATGAGCATTCATACCTCCACACACACCCATATATTTTCTGACCCCAGACCACTCCCAACCCTAACCACCCACCACCCACTCCTGCCGAAACAACTTTATAATGCTCAGTGCTGGCCAGGTGCAGAAGGATGAAAACTCTTATCCTAGAGACAGGAAAGGAAGCTGGCCTAAGTGTTTTAGAGGAGAGTTGGGCAACCGATAGTACAATGTTTCGCCTCCCAAGGTCACTTTCTAGATACTTAGTTTGCAGAGTTTGGCTGTGATGTGGGCTGCCCTTAGAGTGGAATGTCACTTAGTCTTACTAAGGAAGGGGATGCTGACACAAGATGCAGCACGGCGCGACCCTGAGGACATCACACTAAGTGCAATAAGCCACCCACAAAAAGACAGGTGCCGTCTGATTCCACACATATCAGTGACTAGAATGGTCACAGCTACATCCATAGGAAGCAGGAGGCTGGTTCTCATGGTCTGGGGGGATGGGGAAGAGTGACCTGGTGTTTAAAAGACATTTCAACTTTGTAAGCTCCAAGGGTTCTGTGGCAGAGTCACACAGCAACATGAGTGCACCAGCACTCCTGGGCCATACACCTAAAAATGGCTAAAATGCTAAGTTTTGTGTTATATATATTTTGCTACATAAAAATGAAAATAAGGAAGTAACCATGAATGTATACAAAGACCCTGCTGGAGGAACTTTGTCTGAAGCATTCTGTGTGCAATGGTAGATTAGCTTAATAAGTGATGTCCCATTCACAGAGCTGGCACCATGTAACCTTGGAGATGCTGTTTTGAAACAATGTCTAATCCCATGGTGAGTGTTCTTTGTGCATTACATGGAAAAATGTTTCTAAGACATTGTGTTCAGTGCCAGCTGGAACCAAACTCTTACCTGTTGGCGCATTCGTGGATGCATCCTCTTTAAACTCCCTGAAGTCTCCGTTCACTGGCTGTTGTTTGCCTAGCACAAGGACAGTACTGACACCCAGTGAATAATAACGAGGGTTTGTTCAATGAACAAAGAAAGAACTGAGGGAGACAGAACCAGAAGGTTTACTTCAAAATCTTCAGCTGTACTTCTTCAAGGTGTCATGCTTAATTTCCTTCTTCTTGCCTGTCTGCATGATCTAAGAGTTCTGCACAGAACACTGATTGCTTTTTGTAAATAAAGTGCTTTAAAAACCATTCAAGCAGCTATTCAAAGCAAGTGTGGATTATTATTAAAACCACAAATGCATCGAAATACACTGTATGAAATTCCCAAAGAATTAATAGAAAATTTTTATTTATTTACTTATTTGTTTGTTTTTTGCTTTTTAGAGATAGGGTTTCTCTGTGCAGTTTTGGCTGTCCTGGAACTCACTCTATAGACCAGGCTGGCCTTGAACTCAGAGATCCGCCTGCCTCTGCTTTCTGAGTGCTTGGATTAAAGGTGTGCACCATCATTACCCCCTTAAAAATATTATTTTTAAAAAGCCCACAAATGCAATTACTTTTAAAAATTGTGAATTATTGCCGGGCGGTGGTGGTGCAGGCCTTTAATCCCAGCACTCGGGAGGCAGAGGCAGGCAGATCTCTGTGAGTTCGTTCCTGGAGCTAGTTCCAGGACAGGCTCCAAAGCTACAGAGAAACCCTGTCTCGAAAAATCAAAAAAAATTGTGAATTATTTAAAATGATAAGCAAACTAAAATCAGGAGGAATGTCAGCCTCAGTGTCTTTGGGGACAAGATCTCTCAGGACAGGCTTCAAAGTTCCCTTACACCACCTGGGAACTTCAGCTGGTCCTCAAGATGCATGCCCATGCCCAGCCACAGGGGCCAAGTGGGAGGCTGTGACAGCATTAGGATCCTCTTTGGTCTCTGCCAGCTTCTCTGAAGGCAGATACATCGACCAATGAGCCTCTTCTTCCAGTTTGCCATGGGCCTGGAAGGCATGGTCGGGCTGGAGAGGAACTGAAGATCATTGCCATCACTTGGCAGACAAACAATTGGCCTCAGGATGCTGGAGACAGTGGAGTTGTCGGGTTATGGAAGATTTTTGTTGGTTCTGTGCTCCCCCTCTCTGCCTCCCTGTTTCTGCATGGCCGGCCGGGTTCCAACCACCTGGGGACAGATTGCTGAAGGAGGCAAGGCCAGCAAGCATCTGCTGTCCGTCCAGGGAGTGCTCCACTGAGTGCAGTCCCCGCTGGGATGATCTATGGCTGCTCTCAAGGCCTGGCAAGACCTGCAGCTTCTCTGACCGGGGATGAGTCCCAGATGACCCTCTCTCCCAGAATAAGAGCCTTCCCAGGCCCATTGGAAAGAGCCTATGGCTCTCTCATCCCATGACAGCTGTTGACAGGACCCAGCCTCTGCTTTTAGCCAAAAGCGAGTTGAGGATGTGAAGTAAAAAAGAAAGAAGAGCAGACCTTATTTTGGAGAGTGATTTTAGGTTTGCAAAAACGGAGCAGAAAGAACGGATTGTAGCGATAGACAAGAAGAAGGAAGGGATGAAGACCAACTGCCGTGACACAGACTCGCCGCCTGTGCCCTTCCCTTCCTGAGTTCCCTGTGAACACCGTGTGTCATGTTGTGCACTCATGACAGCTGCTGAACCAACAGGGTTCCGTGATCATTCTTGCTCATTCCCTAAAGTCTGCAGATTACAGAGCTCTTTCCTTTTTAAAACTTATGAAATATAATATACACTAATCTCACCCCCCACATTAATCAGTGCTCAGGGGTCTGATTTCCAACACCTTCCCAGAGCTTGTCATTTTCTGGTGTGTTTTCATTTTTATAAGTTCTGTTTTCTTATTTTTTAACTGTGTGTGTGTGTGTGTGCGCGCGTGCGCGCACGCATGTGTGTGCATACATGCCAGACCCGGAGTTATAGGCTATTGTGAGCCGTCTGATACAGGTGCTGAGAACTGAACTCCAGTCCTTAAGGGTGGTATGCACTCTGAGTTACTGAGTCATCTCTCCAAACCCTAAGATATATGTTTTTAGCCAGGTATAGTGGCACATGCCTTTAATCCCAGCACTTGGGAGTCAGAGGCAGGCAGATCTCTGTGAGTTTGAGGCCAGCCTGGTCTACAAGAGCTAGTTCCAGGACAGGCTCCAAAGCTACAGAGAAACCCTGTCTCGAAAAACCAAAATTAAATTAAATTAAATTAAATTAAAATATGTATATTTTAAGAACTATAAGGAATTATCCAGTCAGTGCTTTCTACCGTTGGTGCATTTCATTTGAGAATATACTTCCAACATATTTTTAAATAAACAAGAGATGTCTGCCTGTTAATGCTAAATGAAGTATTGCTCACCATAGCTGAGTTTCAGGATCAGCCTCAATGTCCTTCAACAGACGGATGAATAAAGACAATATGGCGTGTCCTTCAGACACACAGAAAAAAGAAACACTGTCACTTGCCGGAAACTGAAAGGACTGGAGAGGATCACGTTAAACAAAACAATGAGAAGACAAGGATGATGTGTTTTCTCTCATATGTGAAAACAAATGAGAAAAGGCATCCTGGGGCTGGAAAGATGACTTAGTGGCTAGGAGACCTTACTGAGTTTGCAAGGGACCCACATCAGGTGCTCACAACCACCTGTACCTCAGGGATCTGATGCTTCTGGACTTTTCGAGCACCTGCACTCAAATGTATATGCACACACACATGCATGCACACATGCAAACATACACACATGCCCGTACACACACACACACACACACTTTTTACAAATAAATCATTAAAATAAACAGACACCCTCAAAGGAGGAGAGGGTTTACTAAGGTCTTGGAAAGGGCACTGATGAGAAAGGGTTAGAGGGTGGGGAGAAAGAGTAGATGGGGGAGTGAACACCATCAGTGCACAGTGGAAACTTGTGTGGTGATATAGCGGTGAATTCGCCAACCTGTGCAATTGCTCTGTTAATGATAATTTTACAGCCTCATTCTTTTGGCTTAGCATGGCCAGTTCCAAGGATCTTCCTCATGGCTGAGGGCTGGCAATCCCCGCTTTGCCCTCCCTTTCCTTATGGCCATGCCACCAAGCTGCCAACAGAGTGGGGACAGGGCTCTTGGCACTGCTCCCATTGCTTCTTCTGATTGACAACTGGCTTTTGCTAGACTTGTTTAAGCTGGATCCACCTGGCTTAGGCTGGCTGGGATGTGACTTGGTCTCTCTGTCTCTCAGTGCCCTGTTCCTCGGCTCCTCCATATCTGAAGCTCAATGCACCAGGCCAAGGGACCTGGGCTCCTCACTGTGCAGTCAGTGTGAATCCTTGGGGAATGCCCTGTGATCTGAAGACAAAACAGCCTGAATGGCCATGTGCTGGTTGGCTTTAGTGTCAACTTGCTGCTGATTAGAATTGGCCCAGTAGGGAGCCTCACCCAAAGCGTTGCCCCGATTGCCTCAGTTGACATGGGAAGCCCCACTTCCAAATGTGGACATCACTGTCTGGTGAGAGCCCAGATCAAAAACGCCATGGCGGATGACTCCTTCACTGATATCAGGACCAGTTTTCCAGGCTTCCAATGCTGACTAAGGACCAGCGGCTTTCCAGGAGCCTTCCTGGGTTGGGACTGCTGTAGCTTCCAGTGTCAGACAACGCCAGGGTTCTCAGCCTCTCTGGTGTGAAATAACTTGTTACTATTTTAGTATGAGCTGAATTTGTACATTCTTTTAATCTATGTATTCACTCTTTTGGTTTGTTTCTCTCGAGAACCCTGACTAACACAGTCCAGTTCCTGAGAGACTACAGTTTAAGACACAGCTGTCTACAGAATTCAGTACAGGAATTAGGTACACAAGAACACCTGCTGACTTACTGTTTCAGTAAAACTCAGAGGAATGTGCAGAGCCTTCCCATCTACACCCTCTGCTCCTGAACATTCTGTTTTCCCCACCATTAACATCACTAGAGAGCTGCACTGGCTATGATTGGTGTACAGTGGTACAACATATTCTTTCTGCTACCATAAGCACAGTCTTCTTCCCTCTCAGTGTCCCTCACTAGAGAGCTGCATGGTTATGACTGGCGGTGTATGGTGATACAGTATATCTATCCCCTGTGTTACCACACAGGCCACCTTCCTCCCTCTCAACATCCCTCACTAGAGAGCTGCATGGTTATGACTGGCGGTGTATGGTGGTACAGTATATCTATCCCCTGTGTTACCACATAGGCCACCTTCCTCCCTCTCAGCATCCCTCACTAAAAAGGTGCACTAGTTATGATTGACAGATGGTCCCCACAGTGCACAGCTTACACCAGTGTGCTAGGTGGAGCCTGTGGATTTAGACAGGTGCATAATGCAGTTCCATTATCCTAAAAAAGTAAGCTTTCTTATAAGAAAAATTTCTTAATATGCTTGCTAACTCTGTGTGTGTGCGTGTGTGTGTGTGTGTGTGTGTGTGTGTGTGTGTGTGTATGTTTAAGTGGAGGAGAGGACTTATATTTAAATGTGCTTTCAGAGCAGTTATGGGTGAAATGGAGATTTTCTGTTTATCTTTTCATACTTGCTTATTGTTCTATTCATATAAAATCTTGCTATGTAGTTCACATTAGCCTCAAATCTGCAATCCTCCCATGGGCCAGGCCTACAGGCCGGAGTTACAGGTGTGTAGCATTACTCCCTGCTCCTTTGCATATTTCAGTTTGTATTAACTTATTATTAGCGAATGTGTGCGGTATGTGTGTGAATATGAGTGCGCACGAGCCGTTCTGCTCCTTTGGAGGACAGACAGCTGGGGTTTGGAGCCTGCTCTTCCTTCCTTTGCTGAGGTCAGGCGTCTCCTTGCTTCTCCCAGGCTGAGTGCCCCAGGGTAGCTTGCACACTAGGTTCCAGGTGATTTGCCTATCTCCCTCTCCCATCTCACTGTAGGGCTGCTGGGATTACAAATGCACATCACAACATCTGGCTTTGTATGTGCCTTCCAGAGACTGAACTTAGGTCGTCAGGCTTGCTTGACTGAGCCATGTCAGGCCCACACTTTTTATGCATTTTGATGTAGAACCATGCAAATCTGTTGCCTATTCAGAATGTAAGTAAATAAACACAATGTAAAAGTTTAATTCATTTTTCCCCCATTGTACTGTAATTGAAACAAGACCTGGCCAGTCTTCAGTGCTAACTCCCTGAACTAAAAATCAACCAGTTGAGGGCAGAACCACTGGGGCTGAACCCTCCCTGTGGCCTCCTCGCACAGGGGTTAGCTGGGCCACAGCCTCCTCTTGGGACTGTTGCCCTGTCTGGTCCACTAGGCCCAGGCTAGGACCAGGTTCCATCTGCCACCTAAACAGGCAAGCTGCTCTTTGCGTTTCTGCCAACTGAGCATCCCAATTACACGAGAATCACTAATTGCCCGTGGCGGGGCTCTTCCCCAGTCACAAGCATTAACTGAAGACAAACCTACCAAGCTCCACCATTCATTATCCGTTCCGGCTGCTCCAGGATTTAATTACACTCTGGCAGGGAAAAACAAACCACATGAGACGACTGAAGACGGGAGTCTGCAGAAACCTCTCTCCTCGCAGAGCCCGGAAAAGCCGTCCCCTCCCAAGCACCAAGGAATTCCCCAGAGAGCAGGGGACACCAAAGAACGGAGCCAGTGTTCATTCGGCCAACACCTGCTGTGGGCCAGGCAGACGCAGGCATTCTCAAATCCATGATCTCCCCTAATCCTCGTGTAATCACGGCTGAAGATGGCTCCTATTTCGCAGACAGGAAAACAAATGGGAGAGGCCGCACAGCTCGGCAAGCTGCGTGAGCGGCAGGCTCGCCCGCCTGCTGCCTGTGGCTGGAGGGGCAGTCCTAATGATGGTTTGCCTCTCTAAAGCATCACTAGGTGTTGTTTCTTCTTAGCACAGAATTTGTTGAGTAAGAGCTGAACTGTCCGAAGCCTAGAGGAGTTGTGTGCACAGTCACACACATGGGTGTCCTGGTCCCAGCCCCATAGGCAAAGGAGCAGTGGAGCTGGCATTTGAGAAGCTGGCCCTGGTGCCACTCCGCCTAGCTCATTTCCTGACTCTATTAGCTCCCAGCTCTATCACATGGCTCTGGTTGCTTGCGCTCTCCCAACAGTGCATGGCAAGGGATCACACCATAAAGAAAGGACACGTAGCTGAATACAAGCTCCCTGGAATAGAACACAGTACCTGGGAGTCATCATTTACATGAGATTTTTTTTTCTTTCCAACTACACTGGCTTGTGGCCTTTCTTTCAAAGTCACTTCGATAGATTAATTGAAAAAAAATGTTCAGTGACTTATAAGTCCCCTCCTGCCTTTTCCCTGTCTTTCCGCTTTCTTTCTTTAAGAAGTAGAGTCTAGTTGAGCAGTGATAGCGCACGCCTTTAATCCTATCCCTTGAGAGGCAGAGGCAGGCAGATCTCTGTGAGTTGGAGAACAGCCTGGTCTACAGAGCTAGTTTCAAGACAGCCAAGGCTGTTGCACAGTGACACCTTGTCTGGAAAAAAAAAAAACAGAAAAGCAAAAATGTTGAAGACTGCTTGTTCATTTCCTGGCCACCCAGACTCCTGAAATAATCACACAGAAACTTTATTATTTGCAATACTGTTTGACCAATAGCTTAAGCGTATTTCTGGCTAACTCTTACATCTTAAATTAACCCATTTCTATTAATCTGTGTATTGTCACGTGGCTGTGGCTTACCGTCAAGTTTCTGGTGCATCTGTCTCTTGTGGGTGTCTACATGGCTTATCTCTGTCTCCGCCTACTCTCTCTAGATATTTCTTTCAGCCTGGATTTACTCTGTTAAGCCATTGGCCAAAAGGAGCTTCTTTAACCAACGGCAATAAAACATATTCCCAGCATACATCCCCTCCCACATCACAAAAGAAGAAGAGGAGGAAGGGGAGTGGGAGGGGAGGACGAGGAGTCTAGGGATAGCCAGATGACTCGGCCAAGTTCTATCCCTAGAGCTCACATGGTAGAAGGAGAGAACCCAGGTTATCCTCTGACCTCCACATGGGGACCATGGTATATTTGTGTGTGTACATGTGTGCAAACACACACACATACACGTTGAAACAATTAGAAGAAGTAGAAGCATAAGAAGTCTTTCTCTGTCCTACCAGTCAGCTCCCAAATGATGACATTGGAGATTTAGTATCAATTGTAAAAGCTTGATTTTAGCTTGGGTTTATCCCACGAAATCTTAAAGCTTAAATTAACCCTTATTTTTATTAATCTACATTCTACCACATGGTTTTTACCTCTCTTTCATCTTGCATCTCCTGTTTCCCCTCCATGTCTGTCTGGCTTCTCTGCTTCTCTTCTTCCCAGAATTCTCGCTGTGCCTGGAAGTCCCGTCTATACCTCCTGCCCAGCTATTGGTCAGTTAACTCTTATTAAACCAATCAGGAGGCACCTTGGCAAAGACACATCTTCACAGTGTACAAAAAGATTATTCCACAACAGAGAAGGGGAAGGGAAAAGGAAGAAGAAGAGGAGGAAGAAAAGGAGGCTGTCCTTACACAGTGTACCTGAAGGGAGAAGACGGGAGGGATGTGAGCCTATACCAGGTCTAATTTTGTTCCTGCTGGCCACAGTTTGTGCTGAAGCTCAAGTAGCCCATTGGGTAGATGGTGAGTGACATTCAGCTTGGTCACCCACTCATATCAAGGGTAAGACCACATAAACCAACCATTGCCCAGCAGACCTGCCTGCTAAGCACAGTTAATCTTGCAGGCTCAGCCAAGATCAACTGGCTTGGGCCAGATGGCCAGAGCTTTCTACTGGCCTACGAGCAATAACATGTTTCGGGTCACTGAGCTCGAGGAGTGACTTTTGTCAGAAAACAGTAGCTTATTGATGGAGTCATTTGTGCGATTTATTCTCAGGCGACAGCCATGTTGGGAACAATATGTTCCCAGTTTCTACTGCTCAGGAATGGACAGAACAAGGTGGTCCTAAGCATCCTGGGAAGGACCTCAGTCCTCTTGCAGTGGCTCCCAGGCTGCAGGGCTGGCTACTCAGGGGCGGAGTCACTCTTCCTGTCCCCTTGGGATCTGTGAGGCTCTGGCTGACTGTTGTAAGTGGCTCTCAAATGTTTCCCACAAGCTTCCACTTCAGTGGGGATGGAGATCACTCAAGCTTGGAGCCAAGTTCAAGGAGCAGGACCCTGGGAGATGCTTCATTTTAGACAGCTGCTGGCTATGAGGCTCTGAGAAGCCTCCCACGCTTTCCCGAGCCCCAAAGCTTCCCATATGTGAGGTGGCATGTCACAGTGTGATGGAGCTGCAGAGGCCCAGGCTTTCTATTTGTTTCAGCTAAAAAGCACACTCCCTCAGTCAGACAGATGGCTCAGTGGGTAAAGGCATTTGCTGCAAAGCCTGATGACCCGAGTTCAATTCCTGAGACCCACATGGTGGAAGGGAAGATCCAGTTCCCCCCAGGCTGTCTTTCTGACTTCTACATGTGTGCCATGATATGCATGCGTGTGTTCCCACACAAATAGATAAGTGTAATTTTAAAAAGTTTTAAACCCCACACTTTCCCAGAACATCAGACATCGGTGTTAAGGATCCTTGGTGATTTTCAGACAGATCCACACCCCAGGCCCAGAGTAGGAGCTCATACCTAATTGGGCTAAGACACAGCCAGCTACACATCTTGGGGTATCACAGCATGAAAAAATGACTAGGCAGTGACCTCTGGGTTAGGGTCCCAGCCTGTGCTACTGGCTCTCAATTCTCTAGCCAGCTGCAGAAAACTGAGCAGAAACCCCATTTCCAGGCCTGTTAAAATGAAGGATTTGGGTCAGATGGGCCACTTGGCACCCTTCATGTCCTCAAAGACCCCCCTGTTAGGTCCTAAGTGGAGGCTCACTTTCAGTACTGTCCTTGTGGAAATGCCAGCGAGTTGCCCTACGATCCTGGAAGGGGTGATGCTCACTAAAATGGCCGAATCGGCCTTCTGTGGAAAGCAAAACTGAATCCCAGCTATGTAGGGTCTGCAGCCTCAACAACAGGAAAGTGCTGGGTTCTACTAGTGTGGCAGCCTGCTGTCTGTCCTCAGAGACTGAGGTAAAGCCCATATAGTCTGGTAAAGGCTCTCGGAGGATTGTCCTCTCCTGAGAAAGGGCCAGAGAGGAGATTCACTCTAGTCTAACTTAGGCCTCCTGCTCTGGGATCAACCATTGCCAGAACTTCTGAAATATTCACTCAATCCCTCCAGATTTCTAGTTAAAACAACCAGCTTTTATAAAGTTTATTCAAGGAGCAGATACAAAAGAGTCTACCTTCCTCCACAGCCATTACAGACCTGTGAGACAGCAAGGCAGCATGCTCTGTCTGTTGTCTATGGGAGCAGAAAGCGCCTCACCGCTGGTGGCTTGGTGAATCCATGCAATCTTTCTGAAGGGTAATCACATGACTTGCAACCCAGTGGGCTTTGATGTGCCCTGGCCCCGCATGCTTTTCTTTAAAGTCAAGGGAAAATTGGAGCGTCAGGTTTTTCATGACAGCATTACTGTAAATGGTGAATTTCTCTCTCCTAAGCATCCGGTGTTAGTGCAATGGGGAAACTTGATACAGCAGTGGCTGAGGATATAGAGAAACAATCTTAGGTGGTGGGTAGCAGTTTTAAGACTTGCATAGTGTGCTAGTTCGTTGTTGACACAAGCAAGGGTCATTTCAGAAGAGGGAATCTCATTTGAGAAACTGCCTCCAGGAGACTAGCCTTTGGGCAAGTCTGCAGGCAGCTGGGGCATTTTCTTGATTGATGATTGATCGGGGAGGGCCCAGCTCACTGTGGGCAGTGTCGCCCCTGGGTTGTATAGGAAAGCAAGCTGAGCAAGCAATGAAGAATGAGCCAGTAAGCAGTGTTCTCCCACAGACTTTTCTTCTGTTCCTGCCTCAAGATTCTGGGGAAAAGGCCAGACCAGGTAAATTAGGGGCAATTTCAATATCAGTAGACTGTGAAGATAAGGAATTTCAATGAAGTGAATTTCATAGAGAAATCTGCGAATGAATAATGACAGGATTTAAAATGGGAACAGAGCAAAAGAAAGGGGCCTCTAATCATACTAGAAGGACCACTAAGACACTGTGAAAATTATCATTTGCAGCTATAGATGTGATAAGCTTCCACACGCCTGCTGGACTTTGTTGCTAGTGGGAGATTTGCATTATCTTCAGGTCTCACCCTACCCAACAGGCATTTTAACAGCAAAGAGGGAATACAGTGTGTGTATATGCATGGTATATGTGCATGGTGTGTATATGCATGTGTGTATATGCATGGTATATGTGCATGGTGTATATATGCATGTGTGCATATGCATGGTATATGTGCATGGTGTGTATATGCATGTGTGTATATGCATGGTATATATGCATGTGTGTATATGCATGTGTGTGTGCATGGTATATGTGCATGGTGTGTATATGCATGTGTGCATATGCATGTTATATGTGCATGGTGTCGAGCACAGACCTGCACAAACCACAGGGGCCAGAGGTGTCCTGCTCTATCACTGTCCACCTTATTCTCTTGCATCAGGGCCTCTCACTGAACTTGGAGCTAAACTAGCAACCAGAAAGCTTCATGGAGCCAGGTGGTGGTGGTGCACACCTTTAATCCCAGCACTCGGGAGGCAGAGGCAGGCGGATCTCTGTGAGCCTGGTCTGTAAGAGCTAGTTCCAGGACAGGCTCCAAAGCTATAGAGAAACCCTGTCTTGAAAAAACAAAAAAAATTAAAAGAAAAGAAAAAAAGAAAAGAAAGCTTCATGGATCCTCCTGCCTCCATTCCCTTCAGTGCTCGGATTACAGGTGCACATGTAGCCATATTCAGCTTTTTATATGGGTGCTGTGGATTCAAATTTGGGTCCTTGTGCTTGTACAGCAGACATTCCTACCTGCTAAGCCACTCCCCAGAGCCCAGAGATCATTTGCATTGCATGATCAAACAGCCTCATTGATGTCTTTGCCTCTTGAACTGATGTGCTGTCCTGGAATTTCCTATGGGACATTCATCCCCCAAATGTTGATTCTGTATCATGGGTCCCCAGAGCTTGAAGCCAGTCAGCGTGGTTAAAACAGTGAGCTCTGGGTTCAGTGGAAGACCTGTCCCCCCACCCCCCCAAAAAAAGGAGTAGACTGGTAGAAGGCACCCACATTGGCCTCTGGCCTCCATACATGTACACACCAGTGAGCATACACATGTGCACAAGCACGTGAGCGTGCATGCACAAACACACACACACACAGAGTTGTGTGTTCACCTGGATAGATAGCCACAGTGGGTAGCTATTGTTTTTATTTAGCCTTCATCTTGCCTTCTTTGTTTTTTAGGCCCTGCTGGGAATGAAATGCAGGATATCACACATGCCATTCAAATGCTCTGCCACCAAGCTACACCTCCAACTGTCACCCAGACAGGAAAAATTCACAAACCTGCCATGGCTACCTTCCCTTCTTCTAGCACATACTTGCTGAACTCTGTAGCTATCCCTTTTCTTCCTAAGTCAACAGAGTTGTCACTAGGGAATGGGAGGAGGGACAGCACTGAGGAGCACTGACCGTTGCTTGAAAATTTATGATGAGCATCTAGTTGTGTATTGTGTATTGGTATATTGTGTGATTAGAAATACAATTAAAAATGGAAATTGTGGGCTGGGTAGAGCTTTGTGGTGGAACTTTGCAAGAGAGAGGGCGGGGGAGAGAACTGTATGTGTAGCATAACTTGACCTACAGCTTTTCTTCTCATGCTTCTAGGCCTTTCTACAGATATGCATACACAGGCAAAGAAAAAAGCCTGGAAGGGAACAAACAGGCCCAAACGTTGCCTGACTGGAGTGAGTGAGTGGGACTGTGAGTGAGTGACAGAAGTCTTTAAGCTTGTGCCTTCCACAATTAAGGGATGCTACTCAAACAATCAGGATGAGAAACCCACAGGTCTAATTTTATGGCTGAAAATACAGCAAATAAATGCTCTCGTTTACCTACTTTGGGAAGGCCATTTCCTGCCTGGGTGGTTGGTGTCTGTTCCTAGAGTCCAGAGACATGGATCAGACCTAAGTGGGACACACCTGCTTCCTCTCACCCTGCTGGAGGGCCATTACCCCTCATCAGAGTGCACCTGGCTCTGCCCCAGGACCGTGTGACATTTGAAAGAAATATGGCAGATTGCCACTGGGGACTAAAAGCTATGGAAAGGTTCTAGCCAAAGATGTGCAGTTGAAGGCCACATGCCAGACAGATTTTAGGGACTGCTTGTAATGAAGTCGTCCAAAACCATGGCCATGAGAAAACAGGATACATGTGACCCTGACAGAGAGTAGACGGAGGACCTTGGTGGCTGTCCAAGCCTGTCTGCATGTCTGTACATTTATGGAATTCTGGGAGAGTATCTGTCCAAGCCACCTGTGGTCACAGAGAACTGAACGCAACTCTCACCATCAGGCATGGGCAGCATCACCTTGAGCAAGGACAGAGCTTCTGGGGGATGAGGTCCGTGTTGAGTGGGCAGGGGAACGTCAATAAGCAGAGGGTTCTAGTTTATGTCCAAAGCCAAGGGCTAGCCGGTGCCTGAGAACCATTATCATCAACCAGAGGGCAGGTCCCTCAGTGGTCTCTCAGCAAAGAGCAATACCCAGTGGGATATTTAGATTTCTGTGTTCCTGAGAGAGGGGCCTTATCATGGTCTCCTCCAAGGGTTGTGTTTGTTTCACAGGGCAGTGATAACTGGTTGACAGTGAGGCAGACCATTTGTACTTCCTGTCTCCTCCCAGTTGAGAACAAACCAACCAAAAAAACTGATGCTGAGTGGGCTTCATCACTTCAAAAACACCCTTTTACGACAGTGCCATTCTCTCCATTTCTTTTTTTTTAATATTTATTTATTTATTATGAATACAATATTCTGTCTGTGTGTATGTCTGCAGGCCAGAAGAGGGCACCAGACCTCATTACAGATGGTTGTGAGCCACCATGTGGTTGCTGGGAATTGAACTCAGGACCTTTGGAAGAGCAGGCAATGCTCTTAACCTCTGAGCCATCTCTCCAGCCCCATTCTCTCCATTTCAATAAATGATGAGCACTGAGGGCTGGAGAGGTGGTGTCTCTGCAGCCTGTGCCCACCAGCCACAGTCGTGCCTGCCCTTAGCTTCTGGTCTTTTTGTCACTCAAATAGTCCTGGTTTTGAAAAACTTTTTTTCTACAAACCTGTCTTGAATTCTTTTTTTTTAATAACAAAAATGAAACAAAAACCCAACTTTCATTGCATTTATTTACATTTATTTATTAGTGGGGAAGGCATGTGTGTGTCATAGCTTGTGTGTGGAGGTCAGAGGACGGCTTTTGGGAGTCAGTTCTCCCTTCCACCATATGGGTCCCGAGGATCGAACTCAGGGTGGTATAGGAGCCAGCCATGATAAGCTAAATATGAACAGACCACCCAAAGGAAGTTCTTTTCTTTCAACCATTCATTATCAGCTGCCAGTGTAGGACTCAGCCATCGATAAGTTTAATAGAGGCCTGAGTCTCAGTAGTTTCCCCTGAAGCAATACCTGGTTGCAGGAAGAACCACAAACTGAGATTACCGGAGCACCACCCACAAACAGACCATCCAAAGGATATGCCTAATATTCCAACCTTTGTAGACAGGATCACCTTCCAGCACGCATTCACCAGGACACCCGTAGACAAATGTCAGCCAATCAGGGGTTCTGAACCTTAGGAACCCCTCGCTCCCACCTTTACTACTATAAAAACCCAACTCTAACTGAGCTCGGGGTTCTCTGATTATTCCAATACGTTGGACATGTGGAGAGACTGAGTTTGCAAACTTGCATAAAATAAAGGCTCTTGGCTTTTACATACGGGACTCGGTTTCCTTGTTGGCTTTTGGGGGACTTTGTGGATTTGGGCATAATAGGTGGCAGCTTCTTGATCTGCTGGGCTATCTCAATGGTCCATGCCTTGGGTTCTGAAAAGCGCCTTGCACTACACTAGATTCTGGGTACAACTGTAATGAGAGAAGAATCTGAAGGCTGGAGTTCAGCTGGAGCAATGGAGCCTTGGTCCTGTAAGAAGAGGCTCCTGTGCAGTGGGCATGCATCACCAGGAGGGATGCAACAACTAACAAGTGTTCTGCCGGCATAGCTGATTACTGCAAATTTAATGACTTAGAACAATATAATTACCCTATAGTTCTGGATGTCAGAGGTCTGAACCGGGTTTCACCGGGCCAAAGGTCTGGGCAGGACTGTTTCTTTTGGAGAGTCGAGGGGTGAATCCATCCCAAGTATCTTCCAACCTCTGGAATTGCCTGCATTCCTTGACTCTTGGTCCCTCCCTCCACATTCAGAGCCAGCCCATGCTGCTCTGTCCTCTGCATCACCATCAGGCATATTCCAGCTCTTCGGCTTCCCTCCTCTGCCTTTAGGATCCTGGGACTCAAGGGAAGTTTGCTAGTTCAGGTTAATCCTATTTTATGGTTTCTCGATCATACCTGAAACATCTCTTTTTAACACTGGTTACAGAAATTAAACATGTGGATGTCTTGGGGAGGTGAAGAGAACATTATTCTGGGTGCTGTTGACTCCTAACCTGGGGTTTGTTTGTTTGCTTGCTTGCTTTGTTTTTCCTTTTTGGGTGGGTGGAGCCTTAGCTTTGATTTCACGGAGAAAGTAGCAGCTAAATTATCAAGCTGGGATATGCCAGGGAGGGAAAGACCTTAGCAGAGAGGATGTCTGGGTGAAGAGCAAGCAGGGCACATTGCTGGATTTGTTAGTTATTGATAGATATGTCACAGTAAAAACCTGGGGCCTTCATTCAGGCTTCACCCCCCACCCCCATGCATCTTCCCTTAGGAGGAGCGGCACGTGCGTGCTCACTGATATTTCAACATCAAGGCAGGTGAGGTGTCATGGCCCAGGCTCAGGGCACAGGAAGTCAAGCTTTTCACAGGCAGAGGCAGCAAATGGCTGGCACAGCAATAGACTGCTACAGTTGGGGAATAAGTTGAGCGGTGGCTGAAACCAGAGGTAGTGTGGCCAGACCCCATCCACCTTGAAAGGCCAGTTCTTACTTAAGCTGATGGTCAGCCGGTGAGGGAGGTGCTGGGTCTCTGCTTTGTCAGTGAAACCCCCTGACACTGTCACCACCACCCCATGGAATCTTAACATCACAACGCTGTTATGTACTGCAGGTATGTCTAGGATTCCTGTATAAAGGCAGGAAGATTATTTTGCCCCCTTTCTGTCTCTGTGTGTATGTGTGTGTGTGTGTGTGTGTGTGTGTGTGTGTGTGTGTGTGTTTGTGTGTGTGGGGGTGAATGAGGCAAGGACATTGAATCCACTGTGGATGGACTTACAGGCAGTTGTGAGCCACCTCATATGGGTCTGAGAATTGAACTCAGGTCCTCCACACCATGAATGCTCTTAACCGCTAAGCCAGCTCTCCAGTCCCACTTTGATACTTTAAATTCTTATGGCTCTTGGGAACACTCACATACCTGTCCACTTTATTTCTCTTCATTGCTGTGGTTTTAGAACCCTGAGAAGTTGTGTGAATACAAGGGGAGTTGAGAATCATTAGTTACATGACAAGCAATGTTCTGTGATATTACGGGGGCTGACTATGGCTTTCATGTAAAGTGATCATGCCTGTCTAAGTTTTGATGGCATGACAGCAGGGATGCCTGGCAGTGGCTCACACTAAAGCTAGTTAGCGAAAGGGAGATGCTAGCGTATGAATGCAAAAGCTTCTACTCTCGGATTTTGTTTTTTACTGTTTGTTTTTTATTTGAACAGTGATGAGGGGTTAACCTTGAACATGGAGATTAAGATTAAGAAGGGCGGACTTTTGATTTCCTAAATTTGGTGTTATCTTAATGCAAGATTCCCCCCTTCATGGTCATGTACTGGGGGCTTGATTGCAAGCTGATAAGATTTTGGGAAGTGATTAGGTCCTGGGGACCTTGACCTAATAAACAGACTGAACCCTTCATGGATTCAAAATATAGAGGTGTTGCAAAAGAGAAGGTGGGGTCTTGGGGGCCACAGGCTGCCCTGTCCTCTGCCCTGTCCACTGTATATCCCTTTGCTTCTTGCTCCACTGTGCTCCATTCTTCCCCACCATGCACTGATCCTTCTCAAACTGTGACCCAAAATAACTGCCCCCTGAAGCTGCTTGTGCAGCTGTTCTGTCACACCGATGAAAAGTCCAGTACATTTAGTCTTTCCGGTTAAACACACATGGGCAGAGATAAAGGTGTAGCTGTCTTCACCTCAGCCAACAAATCACCACCCTGGGAACGCTCACACTGGGCAACTGTAACCTCCAGGCCCCAGACAAACATGGATTGTTGAAGGTTCTCTCTGTTCAGAGGACAAGGGATCACTATGCAGACACAAAAAGAGATTTTGAATCCCAAGTCCTTCCCTTGGCCGACAGTCCCTTGGCCTGGCTCTGCATGTCCCGCTCCAGTTCTGCCCTGGCCACACTGGCTCCTTGTGGTTCTGAGCATACTGTGTGCACCTGTCCAGATGTTTTGCCCACTGAACTTCCAGTGGAGAAAGGACACCACATATCCTTCTTTCCCCAGCTACCACAAAAGCGCCACCTTGATGGGATAATAGATTGGTATTTGTGAGTTATTGTTTATAGACAATTACATTGGATACAGAGCTAAATTATATTGAATATTGTATGCATGCATGCTTCTATCTGTTTAAAACATTTTTTATGTATTGATATATATATATACCATATTGCAGTGTACATTTCTACCTCTGATTAAAATACTTATATATTGTTTATGTATTGAAATATATATATTTACCATATTGCAGTGTATACTTGTACATTGTTTACATTTGGAGGTCATTGTCCTCATTTATTGCACAGTTGTTTATTGTCTTAGTCTTTAAGTTAGATAGATATTAAGAATTATAGATTAATAGTCATCTATGTTTGTCATATTTATAGCTAGACTAATCAGGTGTTTTAGATACATAGAGATTATATTCTGTATAAATAGATAATCTTCAACCTCTTCAAAGAACTGTAGAAAATGGCATTTAATCTAACTTAAGAGTTCTGTGGTAGTGAGACACAATAGTTCCTGGCAACACCGATCTATTCCTGAGAGATTGTTGAGCACCAAAGACACTCCACTTGGAGCTTGTCTTCTTCTTGGCAAAACCGGCCTCTGGGCAAGGAACTGCCCATACCTCAACTACTGAGAAAATACATAGTATCCGGAAATAGATAGGCAGAACTGTCAAATCTTGCCAAGACAAGGTAAGACAATTTTAGAAAATTTCTTGCCTTTAAAAATAATGTCAGTTATTCTAGGCCTTAGCCAACGTTGGTTGTTTCAATGCTGCAAACGTGACTTTGGGTGATTTCCCAGGTAGCCAGTTGTCTCTGTGATTTGTTGCATATTTTGGAAGTTGTTTGACTGCACTTCCTAATTACTCAGGTAACATTATTTCCCTTCTCGGATCTTCGATGGGGTTGAAGACTAGATAAATGTAGTAACTTTTCTCTCATGACTTGGCCAAGTTATTATACAAGACTCAAGCTAGTTAGAATAGGATTTTTTTTTTGTATATAATTTTGTAGTAGGTTTAGAACTCTTACTTAAACAAAAGGGGGAGGTGCTGCGGGAGTGCCTTCCGCTCCTTCAGCCAATAGCCTTTGAGATTCCAGCCCACTGGGGTGTGGTCTCTTTCTCTTTAAAAAGCAGCGGCAGACCTCCTCTCACTCTCTCTTGCTTTGGACTCCTTTCCTGGTAGAGGGCTGTTGTCTAGGACGGTGTTCTGTAAGTTTTTTCCCCTCAAATAAATAACCCTTTTAATAATAATTCCAAACTGGTGTGGGATTAATTTGCGAGTCTTTGATGGAGTTGAAGAATAGATAGTTATAATTACAGTTTTCCATTATTATGATAAAAGATAAAATAGATCTAAATATGGTAACTGTAGTTCTTGCTTGATAACTGTTTTGTTATATGTAATTTTACTATGTTAAAGTGAAAGCCTTTCTTTTTTGTTTAAACAGAAAATGGGAAATGGTGTAGAAGGTTCTCCTGTATTTGTGTTGCTTTCATTGGTGAATAAAGAAATTGCCTTGGCCTTTTGATAGGACAGAAATCAGGTAGGCAGAGTAGACAGAATGGAATGCTAGGAAGAAGGTAGTGTGGCAGACGCCATGAAACTCGTGTCTGAGACTGACGCTGGTTAGGAATCTTTCCCGGTAAACCATGACCTCGTGGTACTATACAGATTATTAAAAATGGGTTAAATCAAGATGTGAGAGTTAGCCAATAAGAGGCTAAAACTAATGGGCCAGGCAGTGTTTAAATGAATACAGTTTCTGTGTAATTATTTCTGGGGTTAAGCTAGCCAGGTACTGGGAATGCGGCCCACTCGCCTCTTGCTACACCACCTCCCTGCTGTTCCACTTCATACCCATGGCCCATTTTACTCTTTTTGGTGACTTAATTCTGAATGACAGTTACAGTTTGCCTTCCCTGCTTAGCTGTAAAATCCCTGACTGCAGAGACTATTGTTCACATTCTACATCTGAGAAATGGCTGGAACACAAAACATTCATGAATTCAAATTATAGCCTTACTACCATTTAAGAGAAAATTATTCCAGATCTTTTTCGCTTTTAAAAATACAAACAAATAGCCGGGCGGTGGTGGTGCACGCCTTTAATCCCAGCACTCGGGAGGCAGAGGCAGGCGGATCTCTGTGAGTTCGAGACCAGCCTGGTCTACAGAGCTAGTTCCAGGACAGGCTCCAAAGCCACAGAGAAACGCTGTCTCGAAAAACCAAAAAACAATACCATGATGGGGACATTCACTGAAACAGTCTACCTTAGCTAATGGGAGCTCACCAACTCCAGACAGACAAGGAAGGAACCAGCATAGATCCAAACTAGTCCCTAGTTGTATAGCTGGGGCAGACTGTGGGACCCCTGGCAGTGGCACCAGGATTTATACCTACTGCCTGTACTGGCTTTTAGGGAAGTTATTCTCTTTGGATGGCTACCTTGCTTAGCCTAGATATAGTAGGAAGGCACTGGACCTTTCCCAAAGCCATGTGCCTCACCCTCTCTGAAGAGTGGATGGGGGTGGGGTGAGGGATAGTGGAAGGAATGGGAGGAGGGGAGGGAGATGGAACTGGGATTGGTATGTAAAATGGAAAAGATAGTTTTTCTTTTTTAAAAAGGAAAATAAAATAAAATAAAAAATACAAACAAGCATCAAACAAAACATGGAGTCTGATTTGTGGTGGCACACTACTCCTAAGCAAGGGGCCTGCCTGGAGTGTGGCTGATGCTGTGGAATAATGCTTTGTACAATGTAAAGAGTTGTCATCATATTGGTTTAATAAAATGCTGACTGACCAGTATCCAGGCAGGAAGTATAGGCAGGGCAATCAGACTAGGAGAATTCTTGGAAGAAGAAAAGCAAAGACACAGACACAAACCAGATGCAAAGGAAGCAAGATGAGAATGTCTTAATGAGAAGAGGTGCCAAGCAGCCACATGGCTAAACATAGATAAGAGTTATGTGTTAATTTAAGTTGTAAACGGTAGTTAGTAATAAGCCTGAGCAATAGGCCACACAGTTTATAATTAATACAAGCCTCTGTGTGTTTATTTGGGACTGAATGGCTATGGGTCCAGGTGAGATAGAAACTTCTGTCTATAGGCTGATATGCCCCATGTCACTCCATTGAAGAAAACTGGTTCCCCCATCCCTATAGCTATCAAGGATCTGAGAGGACTTGAGGGATCGAGAAGAATATAATCAAAATATATTACATGGAAGAGATTGGAAGAGATTGAATTTTTGAACAATGTTAAGATTGTCAAAGGCCAGGACATTTGAAATCAGACCAGCTGCATTTTGACTTATGATATGGCCATGAACCTGTTGGGATGAAGGGCAGAGTGTAGCTTGGACAAGAAATATCTCCCCGACCTCCTGAAACTGAAAAGCTTCTGTAAAGCAAAGGACATGGTCAACAAGACAAAACGAAAGCCTACAGAATGGGAAAAGATCTTCACTAACCCCACATCAGACAGAGGTCTGATCTCCAAAATATACAAAGAACTCAAGAAATTGGACACCAAAAGATCACATAATCCAATAAAAAAATGGAGTACAGAGCTAAACAGAGAACTCTCAACAGAGGAATCTAAAATGGCTGAAAGACACTTAAGGAAATGTTCAATATCCTTTAGTCATCAGAGAAATGCAAATCAAAACAACTCTGAGATTCCATCTTACACCTGTAAGAATGGCCAAGATCAAAAACACTGATGACAACTTATGCTGGAGAGGTTGTGGGCAAAAGGGAACACTTCTGCATCACTGGTGGGAATGCAAGCTGGTACAACCCCTATGGATGTCAGTGTGGTGATTTCTCAGAAAATTAGGAAACAACCTTCCTCAAGAACCAGTAATACCACTTTTAGGTATATATCCAAAGGATGCTCAATCGTGCCACAACTATGTTCATAGCAGCTTTGTTTGTCATAGCCAAAACCTGGAAACAACCTAAATGCCCCTTGATTGAAGAATGGATAAAAAAAATGTGGTACATTTACACAATGGAGTACTACACAGCAGAAGAAAATAATGACAGCTTGAAATTTGCAGGAAAATGGAACTAGAAAGCATTATTTTGAGTGAGGTAACCCAGACACAGAAAGACAATTACCACATGTACTCATAGGTGGTTTTTAAACATAAAACAAAGAGAGCTAGCCTACAAACCACAACCCCAGAGAACTGAGACAACAATGCGGACACTAAGAGAGACTTACATAGATATAATCTACATGGGAAGTAGAAAGAATAAAAAAGACACGATCACCTGAGTAAATTGGGAGCGTGGGGACCTTGGGGGAGGGTTGATGGGGGGAGGGAAGAGGCAGGGAAGGGAGCAGAGAAAAATGTAGAGCTCAATAAATATCATGGGGAAAAAAAAAAGCCTGACCTAACAGGCCAATCAGTTTATAATTAATGCAGACCTCTGTGTGTTTCTTTGGGACTGAACAGCTATAGGACCGGGTAGGACAGAAACCTTGGGCAACATAAACTCTTCCTTCTGATCATATATATTATATTATATTGGATTATATATATCCTGAAAGGAGTAACTGGAAAGGTTATTCCGACTTGTGGTTTGAGAGGTACCATCCATCATGAAGGGAAGGCATGACAGGGTCCATGCAGCCATGAGCTACTTGCTCTACACATCCTAGCAGGTTAGGAATACAGAGAAGTGGGGCTAGACTGCAGCCCAAGGCCTGCCCCTAGAGGCCGACTCCTGCCAGTCAGGTCTGACTTCTACAGTGCCACCTGCTGGGGACCAAGAGCTATGGAGGAGTTTACATACAAACCTTAAGGGAAGTAGCTATCTATGGCAGGCCAGGCTGGTTTTGAGGGTTCTGCTATACAGCTCTGCAGTTACACTGGCTGTTAGCCACCTGCGTAATTCGCCTTTCTCCTCAGAGAGATCGATTCCTTAGTGCTAAGAGACTGAAGTGGAGAAAGACCCATTTGTTTCTCCATCAGGTTTCTCAAGGCCAATCACAGCCTCACCCATTTTGTTAGGTGGCAGTAAAAATGGCGGTTTTCATAAAGGACGATGTCTAGAAAGGGAAATTTTGTTTGTTTTTTTGTTTTTTGACAGGGTTTCTCTGTGAAACAGTCCTGGCTGTCCTGGAACTCACTATGTAGACCAGGCTGGCCTCGAACTCACTGAGATTCGCCTGCTTCTGCCTCCCAAATGCTGGGATTAGAGACGTGTACCACCACCACCCAGCAATTCGAAAGGGAATTTTTAAAATCATCTTGTTTCTCAACTGACACCTATCAATACAAAGCAGTCCAAGAACTCTGTGCATGTCTGGAATCCCTTTGAATACATGCACTAGACCTAGAAAGACTCCACTGACCTGGCCTTCCTGCGAGCCTTCTAATGAGTCAGTTTTGCATTCCCTTGCCCAGTTTGTGAGTGGTCAAGAGTAATGAGTCTGCAACTCAATTAAAGACAAGTGATGGCAGAGCCACAATCCCGGAAACACTTAGTCAAACACTACCAAAGCCAAGAATGTGCAGAGTGGACAAAGACTCACAGATGTCACAACAAAAGCCAGGAGGACACAAAGACGGGAAATCCGGCAACACAAGCAACGAGCATGTGCTGTTTTCCATTTTAAGGGTGGAACCTGGTTTTAATCATTTTCCAGAAATGTTTCCAAATTAGGAGAAAAAAAATCTTAAAATCCATTAACAAGACTGAACTTTTCCCTTCTGTGTCGGACAGACCTGACTCCACAGTTCAGACTGTGATGCCTCATCCCCAGTAAGGCTCCTGCCATCCATCTCGGAGATTCAGTGCCAAACTCTATGCCAAGCCCCCGTTTATATGATGTGAAACACCTGCCCTTTTCATTTCTGCCACACTGAAAACAAAAGCCCAGTCATACCTAGTATGACCTCAAAAACTTGATTTGAGTGCAAGAAATAGGAAAGAAGCATTTCATAATGTGCAAGGGTCTAGGGCTTTCTGCTCCCTGCAGGCCAGTTCAAGTCACGGCAATGGTGTCACCAAGGTTCTCAGCTGGCATCAAGTGACCCAAGAAGGGGACTGCTCCCACTCACTGTCCAAGAACCATGTATATTAAGTACAAACAAAGCGACCACCAGGACCAAGGTGACAAAACACATGTGACTCTAGACACAAAGATGAAGAGGAAAGACAATTCAAAGACTATGCTGGTCATACAGAAAATGTCCCCTTTCAAAGGTTAACTATAGTGTCGGTAAACAGACATCTCGCACATGCTCTAAGCAGGGGCTACAACACCCATGAACTGACCCTGAGATAAGTGCTGGGGAAAAGCAAGACAACACAGAAGCAGAGAGAAGTGCAGCATGGAACCACTACTGTCACTTAGTGACCGTGGCTGTGACTTCCAGCCCCACTCATTACTAACCATTGGAGAGGTCTTCTTTAAAAATGGATGAAAATCATTATTTAAAAGAAAAATTCACAGTGAAATTTATTTATGTATTTAAAAAGAGTTATACCAATCGGGACTCTAATATGTAAAAATTAAGTATTTGCATTAAATATATGAAAATATAAAGCACACTAAGTTATTAAAAAGAAATATTTTTATTTTTATTCTTAAATACAATTAGTTTCCCTGATTATAACCCATAATCAGTGTCACCTAAAATATAGAAAGGTCTCTATAGAACAACCACCCCAGGTCTCTCTCTCTCTCCATATCTAGGGCAATTGTACTCAGAAAAAGCAGAGCTGAATTTGTCAAATTACTGTCTGCACTTAGAGACTCTCATGGAAATAAGGGAGAGTCAGACACCAGAGTAATAACTTAAAATTAAAAGCTTTCCACAATGAAACCATCTTGTGCACTATTCCGAGCAGTCTTAGGTGCAGGTCTTTCTGCAGATCCCAGCTCTGGACAATGGCAGGCACACTTGGGGACCAGTGGCTCAGTTCACTTGCCATACGGTTGGTCATGGTGCATTTCTGGTGAGTAGGTCAGCAGGACAATCATGACCCAGAGGTGAAGCAAAGCCTAGAGGGAGGAAAAACAATTCATGTGTCAGCCAATCAATCAGTCTCTGTCTAAGGACTGTGCAGGGAGGACAGGGACCATGCCTTGTCTTTGTACCCCTCTAGGATAGAGTCTGAAACACAGCAGGGGCTCGGTACATGTTTACCGGCTGATGAAACGAGCCAATGATCTCAGGAACAGAGAGACTGCAGATCTCCTAGTTGAGAGGAGAGACCTGAACACCAAACACTCATGACTCGCATGCATCTGCAGGAACAACCAAGCAGGTGACTGTGCAGAGCTGGGAAAGCACTGTTAGGCAGACAGGTGTTGGCTGCCAAGCCCTTGTGAGAAAGTTAATGACTGGTGATCTGAGACAGTTTAGCCAGCTTTGGTGAAGAGATGGGACAGTACCCTTGACAGGAGCAATGTGTCAGTGGCAGAGGTTGAATTTGTGACAAACTTCTGGCTCCCTTGGGACAGTATGAATGACATGAGGTTCCATTAGTTGGGATGTGTAAATTCTGTAGGCAGCACACACAGCATCTAATGCCGACTGGTACCCACAACACTCACGGTGGCAGGTGCCTGGACAGGCAGCCCCTGTGCAGTGCACTTTGAATCCTTTCTGATGTCCTTCCTGTTTTTCTTCCTCCCCACCCATCCACCTTTCCTAAACCTTTTTATTTGAGGAATAACTCTTCCCTCTAGTGGATCACATAGAAATTTCTTTTCAAAGTAGGCCCTTAAGTCAGCCTAACCTCTTAGAGATGCCCCATTTAGCACAGTGAGCGGCTTGTCAGCACAGCACACATGAACCAGAACCCAACTACTGCAGCTGGTTCTGTGCAACTAAACAGCCCAGAAGGAAACAAATCAGCCTTGAGATCCTTCTAGAAAAATAAAGTAAAACATATGAGAATAATCAAAGCAACTTTACAGCATTAAGATAAAAATGAAATCAGCTGTTTTACTCTATTTTTGTCATTAGACAGGCTTAAAAATGGAGGTTAAACTACATTAAAGACTGTTAAACTACATTACAGTTAACTTTATCTTCAGGAAAAGCCTCTGAGCAATTTATGTTCTCAACATAATAAACGGCTAACTTGTAATGTATCTTAAGAAAAGTTCAATTATCAAAAATGAGTTCTATTATCTTTCAAAGTTAATTAGTAAAATATGAATAAGATTAGCAGCCAAAACAACAGACAGAAATCAAGTGTACATTACTTTTTCAAATAAATTTACTCACCATATAGATAATTACAAACACTCGTGCTATGGGGTATCTTCGGAGAAAAATTCCCAGGCGGATACTGTGCAAACAGGTAAGAAAAAAGGAATTATACTCAAAGCAAATCTTCTTGAGCTGCCATCCTTTTGTGTGTGTGTTTGTTTTGTTTCGAAACAGGGTTTCTCTGTGTAACATCCATGGCTGTCCTGGAACTCGCTTTATAGACTAGGCTGGCCTCAAACTCACAGAGATTCACCTGCCTTTGCCTCCCGAGTGTTGAGATTAAAGACATGTATTGCCATTGCCTGGCTAGTATCCAATGCTTTTGTTTTTTTGAGACAGATTTCCGCTGTGTAGCTCTGGCTGTCCTGAAACTTGCTTAGTTGACCAGTCCAGCCTCGAACTCATAGAAATTCACGTGCCTCTGCCTCCCAAGTGCTGGGATTAAAGATGTGCACCACCACCCACTCTAGCCGATGTCTTTTTTTTTTTCTCCATGATATTTATTGAGCTCTACATTTTTCTCTGCTCCCCTCCCTGCCTCTCCCCTTCCCCCGTCAATCCTTTCCCAAGGTCCCCATGCTCCCAATTTACTCCGGAGATCTTGTCATTTTCTACTTTCTACTCCCCATCTAGATTAGATCTATGTAAGTCTCTCTTAGTGTCCTCAAGTTCTCTGGGGTTGTGGTTTGTAGGCTGGCTCTCTTTGTTTTATGTTTAAAAACCACCTATGAGTGAGTACATGTGATAATTGTCTTTCCTGTGTCTGGGTTACCTCACTCATAGCCGGTGTCTTTTAAAAATCACTCATTCTCCAGGCAGTGGTGGCACACGCCTTTAATCCCAGCACTCAGGAGGCAGAGGCAGGAGGATCTCTGTGAGTTAGAGACCAGCCTGGTCTACAAGAGCTAGTTCCAGGACAGGCTCCAAAGCCACAGAGAAACCCTGTCTCGAAAAACCAAATAAATAATAAAAAATCACTCATTCAAACTATTCATGTGACTACCACAGAGGAAATTTTTATTGTAGACTCACATGATCACATAAAATTGGAAGGACAAACAAATACTTCAATTGTTATTTGAAGTTAGCTATTAAAACTTCAGTACAAGCATTTACTTGGGAATGTTGATCTAAAAACTTCTGCATAGATACATTTTCCCAAGAGGACTAAACCATAGGAGTTCAGGGAGGGCCAGGTGTGGTGGTGCACACCTTTAATCTCAGCACCAGCAGGCAGATCTCTGTGAGTTTGAAGCCAGCCTGGACTACAGTGAGTCCCAGGCCAGACCTACAAAGTGAGACCCTGTCTCAAACAAACGAAACAGAAAAAACAAACAAACTCAGGCAGACAGCTGCGTGAATGTGGCAGAAGCAGTGTGATGTCCACCCTCACTGCTCACAGCTCCTGCAGGCTGCTCCGTATCAAGATGCGTGTGCGAGGAAACCGCCTTTCCTCTCTCTTACCGACACTAGTGCTCACACCACAGGGAGTTTTCCACAGGTGCTATGCTGCATACATGGACTTTATTAGGACAGGGACTAAAGTCCTGTAGCTTCAGGACTGTCTCTGTCTCTCTTTTTGAGACAAGGTTTCTCTGTATAG
Organism: Ondatra zibethicus; assembly: GCA_004026605.1. Taxonomy (NCBI): domain Eukaryota; kingdom Metazoa; phylum Chordata; class Mammalia; order Rodentia; family Cricetidae; genus Ondatra; species Ondatra zibethicus. The sequence goes on along the minus strand of PVIU01003408.1, from coordinate 52,819 downwards.
CTCTGGCTGTCCTGGAATTCACTTTATAAACCAGGCTGACCTTGAACTCACAGAGATCTGCCTGCCTCTGCCTCTTGAGTTAAAGGTGTGCACCACCACCTAGCTATTCTTTCTTTCTTTCTTTACAAACACCACAGCATAGGGAACTAAAGAGATGGCTCAGCAGTTAAGAGTACTGGGTGCTCTTCCAGAGGTCCTGAGTTCAATTCCCAGCAACCACATAGTGGCTCACAACCATCTGTAATGAAATCTGGTGCCCTCTTCTGGCCTGCAGGTGTACATGCAGATATAGCATTCACACATATAAAATACATCTAAAAAATATTAAAAGTAAATATTCTTTTTTTTGAAATATTTATTTATTATGTATACAATATTCTGTCTGCGTGTATGCTCACAGGCCAGAAGAGGGCACCAGACCTCATTACAGATGGTTATGAGCCACCATGTGGTTGCCGGGAATTGAACTCAGGACCTTTGGAAGAGCAGGCAATGCTCTTAACCACTGAGCCATCTCTCCAGCCCCCAAAAGTAAATATTCTTTCAATAAATAAAGTTATACAATTAAAAAAAAAAAACCAAAACAGAACAGCTCTATTCTGATTCAGAAAGGCTAAGAAAACATTACTCTTATCATACAATTCATTAAGACTAGGTCTAACTATAAACACTCAGAAGAAAATTGGCATATTAGAGGGGCGTTTTAGATATGAAATTCATCAAGGTTCTAGGTAAACTGTTAAAATATTTTCTTTATAAAGTGGATGCTTGTGCTGGGCAGTGGTGGTGCACGCCTTTAATCCCAGTACTCGGTGAGCCAGAGGCAGGAGGATCTCTGTGAGTCCAGGTCAGCCTATTCTACAAAGCTCTACAGGACTGGCTTCATAGCTATTGAAAAACCAAAAAAAAAGTGGATGCTTGCAAGCATAAAAAGTCTGTTATGTAAATACGTAACATAAATTCTAAATATTACTTATGGGCATACACAAAAAAAGTTATAGGGAGTACTGTTCAGCTCTATATTGAGCATCTTCAAACCCACGATGAAGTACTGAATGAGATACCACAAGGACACTTTTTCAGTGAGCTGTTCTGAGGAAGTCTCAATACATGGTCCAAGCTGGTCTTGATCTCACAAGCTCAAATGATCCTATCTGTCTCCTTAGTGCTGGGACTGGTTTCAGTGAGTGATGACAGCTTCAGCCATGCATGGTGGCACACGCCTTTAATCCTAGCACTGGGAGGCATGGCAGGTGGATCTCTTGAATTTGAGGCCAGCCTTGTCTACAGAGTGAGTTCCAGGACAGCCAGGATTACAGAGAAACCCTGTCTTGAAAATTAAAAAAAAGAGAAAGGAAGGAAGGGAGGGAGGGAGGGAGAGAGGGAAGGAAGGAGGGGGTAGGGAAGGAAGGAAGAAAAGAGAGAAAGAGAGAAGTGAACTACCTAGTGCTCTTGGTAACCGAGTTTGTTGGAAGAGGGCGGCCAGGACTGAAAATGTTCAACAATGCTTAGGCACTGGCAGACTGCCTAAGACAACTTCACAGCTTGGGAGTATCACAAAGGAATAAGGGAACTGCTACTTTAAATATTAGGGCCAAAATAAATATTAGGCCAAAGGCCTCAGGGTGGTTATTCCGCCTGGAAGACATTATTAAAAGAGTTGAGGCCATCACTCATCCTGAGTGGCAGTGCTTACCTAAACTGGTCAATGGAGCTAGCGGCTTTGCGAACTTTTCCATACATTCCTGCCAGATTAGTTTCTGTGTCATTAAAAAGAACAGGAACATTTCGCAGGCGTGTCCCTGTTTAAATAAGAGAACAGATTAATATACTGATACCAAAATTGACTTTCTAAGAAAATTAGAGTTGAAAATGTATCATATCGTATGAGGAAGAATTTCTCAAGGCCAACTTTCTAAGCACTGCCCTTAGAGTAAAAGAAATTATAACACAGATCAACTACAGAAAATGCTTCAATTTCCACAAAATTTTACTAGACACTAAAAAGTTCACAATATCTGGTGCTTGCAAGAATCAACATTCCTGGGCCTTGACTTTGAGAGAGGCCAGTGATTCTGAACACCGAGAACGCTGGCCCCTAGATGGGCACTCCAGCTCCACCCTACTCTGACCACCCAACTATCTCTTTCTTCTGGATCACTAAGGACACTAACTCATGTACCAACTATGACTCCAGTCTCTCTCCATGGCCAGCTCCTTCTCTTGGTGTCTTCCCATTCTGGTGTGTAGCAATTCCATCCTTCCATCCACTCAAGCCAAAATCCTTCACTCTTTTCTTGCAAGCTTTTCAGTAAACTCTACCAGCTCACTTTTCAAATAAATTCTCATATCCTTCCATCCCCTACCAATCCCACTCTGACCAAAACTACATCCCTTACATGGATTAATGCAAGGACATTATGGCCTCTTTGCCTGCTCTTAACCCTCTGAAATTTAAGATTGAGGGGGGGGTGCGGTCTCTTGCATGTTAGCAAATGCTATACCACTGAACCATATCACCATGCCAGGTCTGAGTCACCCAGACATCACAATACAGAACAAATCAGATCCCTACCTTAGAGTGAAGTAATGCAGGTCTATGCAGCCTTCTCCAAGTTCTCTGAATTCACCTTACACTACTCTCAGCCTCACTCCTTCCTGGTCCTGAATCATCAGGGACACACCCCCTTGATGCTTTTGCATCTGCTCTTCCAGTTACTTGGAACACTTCCTCCAGGCCTCATTCTCATCATTTGGAACTTTTTTTGTTTGTTTGTTTTGTTTTTGTTTTTTTGAGACAGGGTTTCTCTGTAGTTTTGGAGCCTGTCCTGGAACTAGCTCTTGTAGACCAGGCTGGCCTCGAACTCACAAAGATCCACCTACCTCTGCCTCCCAATTGCTGGGATTAAAAGCGTGCACCACCACCGCCTGGCTCCACTTGGAACTTTAATAACATGTCACTTTTCAACTGGATTTTCCACTGGCCACCCTAGTTACATTACAACTGATTTTCATACATGGCATCCTCTTTAAATTTTTAAAGTCAAAGAATTGAGAAATTTGCTCCATGACTGCATATGGGTTTCATGAAGTCATGAGATTAAAATTCTGACCTATCAATATTGGTGCTGATGTACTTATTTTGAATACACATCTTAAAAATCTTCAGATTTTGTTATTATTAAAGTGCATGGACAAACATGCAAATTAATACAGACTTCAACACTAATAGCCATTTACTAAAGGATCATGAAAACACATTTCCTTTAAATGTCCTAAAATTTCTAAGCTACTGAATTCCTGCCTTGCTTGTCAAGCGTCTTATTCCAACACGCTTCCCAATCCAAGGCCCTATTTCTCCAAGTCTGACAGCTGTGAGGCATTAGTCCATATACATCTTTCTAAGGGTTATACTAACAGCCCAGGGACCAGGTCTCACACCAGGAAAAGAATCATTGTAAAAATGGTCTTTCTGCAATTTTTCAAAATTATGTTTTGTTGCCATGTTCTTTCCAGTGTTACCTTCACCACTGTCAATTCCAGACATGTTAATGGAGGATCCGCTGCTGGGCCCGGTGGAGGCAGAATGCACCTGCTGCTCCAGGCGCTCTAGCTGGAAGACTAAGGAGTTCTTTTCTGTGCTGAGGTTCTCTATCATAGTCTGCTTCTGGATGACTGTCTCTGTCAGCTGATGGAGTCGGCTTTCTAGCTCCGACTGGCTGCTGTTGCTTAAAGTTTTGTTGGTAAGCTGCAGGGGAAAGTGTTCACTTAATCAGTTCATAGGCTCAATGGTGCACGGTATAGAAAGGACAAAAGGACACGAACTGGGTCTTCAAATCTCTACAGTGACAAAGATTTCTTACTGGCTATAAGTGATTTTTAAACCACATCAGTAGGTCGCATACCAGCAATTAAAGAATGTAATAGAGAATGTAATATTTCCCAGAATGTATATAACACACAGTATACATGTATTATTGTGTTGACCTCTTTGCTATTAAGAGACAGAGTCTCCTTTCGTAGCTCTGAACTCACTACATAGCCCATGTTGGCCTCAAACTCATGACCATCCTGCCTCAGTCTCAGAATACTGAGGCTATAGGCAGGTAGCACCAAGCTGAGCTTCTCTTCTGGTTTTGCAGAATGAATGCAAATGTGACATGAAGATACACTGTAAACTTCATTTCTTACTGGAGTTGACATGGTCAAGTTTACAAGCCACAGTTCAAACTTCTTAAGTGGGATTCCAAACCCACAGTTCAATAGTGTGGCACCCTGAAAGATGAGCTCTATGATCCCCTTGCCAAACAACTTCGGACCAAACAGAGCGTTTCCATCACCAGACACAACCCACTTTTAATTCTCGCACCAGAGTTTGCTTTTGCCTGTTCTTGGGTTTACTGGAAGTGAACTTTCAGGAGAATACAGAGCAGATTTAGCTAAGTTGCCACATCATTCTATACATTTTTATCTTTTTGTTTTTATTTTATTTCATGTGTATGGGTGTTGTGCCTACATGCATGTTTGCATACCATATTCATGCCTAATGGTCATGAAGGCCAGAAGAGGGTACTGGATTCCCTGGAACTAGAATTACAGATGACTGTTGAGCCACCATATAGATGCTGGGAATCAAGTTCATTCCCAGGTCTTCTGGATGAGCTGCCATTTCTCCAGCCCCAATATATACTGGCTCACAACTTATTCATTCACCTGCAGGAAAACCTGGTTTGTTTCTAATTTGGATTGCTTATGAATAAATACAAACCTCAAGTGTTTTTGTAGGATACACATTCATTTGTAGTAAACATCTAAAGCACAGGGAAGACAGATGCTAACTTCACCAGAAACCACCAGCTGCCTGCCAGAAATGGTGGTTCATGACTATTAAGCCCCAAATTTGGGAGACTGAGGTAGAAGGATTATAGCACATTCAAGGTCAGCCAGGACTAAACAGCAAGACCTTGTCTTAGAATAGATGGATAGATAGATAGACAGATAAATAGATGATAGATAGGTAGGTAGATAGATAGATAATAAAATAAAGGGGGAGCCAATTTCCCCAACGCTGTGCAAAAGCCAGCAGCATGGGCTTCTTGCTCTAACCTGAATGCTGAGCCTGTCTTGGGAATGAGTGGGACACATCCGAGTGACCCTGTGACCAACTCACAAATTCATCTAACCCTCTGGAAAAAGTCTGTTCAAGTCTTTTGCCCATGAAACACAAAGCAATATAGCAGCCTCTTACTGTCAATAGGAATCCTTACGATATCTGTTTGCTTCCCAGAGCTGGGTCATGTGTGACATGTCTGAGGAAGCATGAAGAAGGCTGAGGAGGTGCTGGAAGCCTCCTCTCCCAGTCAGTGACTGTCCTCCTCTCATTTCTGTATGGCCTTTTTTTTTTCTCTTGTCATTTTTTTTCTATGACTTGTACCTATTGTGCCTGCTCTAAGAAACCTTTCTTCTTAGCCGGGCAATGGTGGTACATGCCTTTAATCCCAGCATTAGGGAGGCGGAAGCAGGTGGATCTCTGAGTTTGAGGCCAGCCTGATCTTCAGAGCAAGTTCCAAGACAGCCAGGGCTACACAGAGAAACTGTCTTGAAAAACAAAAACAAACAAATAAACAGAAAATAACGAAAACCTTTTTTTCTTTTAAGTTGCATAAAGGTTATCTGGCATTTTCTTTCTAGGCCTTATAGTTTAAGCCTACCTCCATCAAAAAGCAGCTTTTTGAGGCTTGTCATGGTGGCACAAACCTTTAATTCCATTATTCAGGAGGCAGAAACAGACAGATCTCTTTGAGCTTAAGAGGCCAGCCTGATCTATACAGTGAGTTTTACACCAGCAAAGTGAGACCCTGTCTTAAAAATAAATTTTTTTTTTGTAAACTTTACAAAAGGGACAATGATTAAGGTTTATTTTTTTCTATGTTTTTTCTACTCCACAAAATAGTTTTGAAAGTGTGGAAAGTATATTATTATATTATTTTATATTATATATTACATTCTTTTACATTTTCAGAATTAGGAAAAATATCATGACTCTATAGATATCCTACCAATTGATACTACAAAGATTAGTCAATTTTTTGTTAGGAAAAAGAAACCACAATTATGAACATGATAATCAGCACGCCCAAACTGATTTTTTGGAGTTTTGGAGGTAGGTCTAGCCTCAGATGAAGGGCTACTTCTACAGAAGAAAGCCATAGTGTACTGCAAATGAAGACTCAAGTGGTGTTAAGATGAAAAATCTACAGCAGCTCAAAACCTCACATAAAATCCTGAAGGACATGGAACGAGGGCTTACTGAAGCAACTCAGGTCACACACTTCCCTCATTCCTACCTGGTTCCTTAGTTTTTGAATTTCTTCCTCTCGATCTTTAATTCTGCTTTGCAGGGTGTTCTTTGTTCTATGCAGATCTTCTTCCATGTAATGGAATTCCTAGTGTAAGGCGTGAATAAATCAATGAGCATGCTCCATGCCATCTCCAGAGCCCAAACCCCACGCTGACTCATACTGAGCACTCAGTTCATGCCACAACAACACAGAATGGACCAGTCACGGATTTGGATGGGTTGATGAAAACAGGTCAGCATGATGCTGTGAACACTGCCTCTGAAATATATGCTAACAGGATAAATCACCAGAAAATACAAGCTATCCTTACTTTACAGCAGTGAGAAAGACTGCACCATCATTTGTGAATGTAAGATTTTTTTTTTTTTTTTTTTTTGGTTTTTCAAGACAGGGTTTCTCTGCAGCTTTGGAGACTGTCCTGGAACTAGCTCTTACAGACCAGGCTGGTCTTGAACTCACAGAGATCCACCTGCCTCTGCCTCCCGAGTGCTGGGATTAAAGGCGTGCACCACCACCGCCCGGCTTGAATGTAAAATTTATTACAGAATATTACTATTGATCATGACAACAAACTGAAGAAGATATTTGCTATCTATGATAAAGATTGATGCTGTCAGTAATTTAATGTTCATAAATGATTTTTTAAAAATATGAAATAAGGGCTGGTGAATACAAGGCTGACAACCCAGTAAAGAATTACTAGGAGTGTTACAAGAATTCTTCCATGTTCTAGTCTTTACAAATTCAAGGCTAAACTTACTTAATCAGGTACACAGTTAATTCTAAAATCAAATCCTTTACATCTCAGCTCTCTGGTGAGTGAGTAGCCCACAGCTGTGATCAGCTTATGCTCCTCGACTCCATCCTTTGCAGATGGCATTTGAGAGGGTGCAGAGAAAATCTGCCACAATAAATCAAGTACATGAAACTGCTGCCCTTTAATACATAGCAGCTCTTTGAATAAACTGAAATGCAATTCTGAAAGGACAACTAATCTTACAATTACATTAACTAAGACAGCCTGCAACACACATGCTTGCAGGTCTTTGCTTGGTTTTTCTCTTAACAGTTACTTGTAAGTATTATTCCCATAAAAAGTTCTAAGGAAAAATTCATGCCAGGCAGTGAATTTATGCCTTTAATCCTAGCACTTAAAAGGTAGAGGCAGGAGATACTCCCTAATAAAAACAAAACAACAACGACAAAAAAGAAGGCTTGGTAAATAATGGAAAACAACAATTCAAGCCTAAAAACCTGAGTTCAATACCTAGAACCCATGCAAATGTGGAAGGAGAAAACCAACCCCACAAGTTGTCCTTTGACTTCCACAAGCAAGCAGTGGTACACAGATGATAGCATGTATGTGCCTATACTGACACATCATGCATATAAACAACAATAATAACCATTATAAAAAACAAACTAAAGTAGGTGGGATGGAAAAGCAAAAGGAACTGGCAAACTCCTACCACTAATACTTGAGCCTGTGCTATCAACTCTCCTGGGAAGAGGTCCCTCTCCTTACCTGTTTCATCCGGTCCAGCTCCATCTCCAGCTCTTGTTTAGAGGCTTTCTGCCTAGCTATCTGGTCTTGCAGATCTTGTAACTGTTCTCTTGTTGATTCCGCTTCACTAACCTGCTGAGCCTCCACATCCTAAGAAGAATCATGCACACAAAAGCAAAAACTAACAGTTCCGCTCAACATATACTGAACAACAATCACATGCTGTAGACAGGGCTCTGCAGCTCCCAAAGGGAATCAAATAAGGTATCTTCACTATGTAATTTGGCTAGGAATGAGGATGCCACAGCTGTCTGGCCCACAAACCATCTAGTTTATTAGTGACCGGTAGTTTGCTAGGCAATTCATGCCTCCATTTAAAAGCAAACACTTCCAAAGAGCTGAAGTATGATGCCAAAAGAGACTTCACTACATTAGTTTCACTGTACGTAGTGTGTGCACCATTAATCAGCACACAGAGAGAATAACTACTGACTTCACCGAGGTTAGTATGTGAGCTGCTTCCAGCTTTACTTTGGCTACCCAATTTCATATCTCCCCATACTCTCACTTTAAATTCAAAAGGAAACCAGGAGTGGTGGTACATAACTTTAATCCCAGCACTCTGGAGGCAGAGACAGGGTTTCTCTAACAGCTCTGGCTGTCCTGGAACTCACTCTGTAGTCCTGGCTGGCCTCGAACTCACAGAGAACCACCTACCTTTGCCTCCTAAGTGTTGGGATTAAAGGCGTGCACTACCATCACCCAGCTGTATACCTATTTTTAGTTAAAAACTTATTATGGTGTTTTTGAATGGTAGTAGGCATGCCCACCATCATGTGTATGTGTATCTATCCGTAGGTAAGAGGACAAGGTGGAGTCAGCTCTTTCCTTCCTTTTTTTTTTTTTTTTTTTTTTTGGTTTTTCGAGACAGGGTTTCTCTGTGGCTTTGGAGCCTGTCCTGGAACTAGCTCTTGTAGACCAGGCTGGCCTCGAACTCACAGAGATCCTCCTGCCTCTGTCTCCCAAGTGCTGGGATTAAAGGCGTACGCCACCACCACCCGGCTCTTCCATTTTTTTACAAGACATTTAAAACATCAATTTATTCTTTATTGCCAAGATTTATAACAAATTATTTAAAAGTAAAGGCCAATTTTTAGTCCCCATTTAGTTAACTGTTCTATTTCACTCTACGCATACTAAAGTCAAATATGTGAAAATACCTGTTAATGCTCAACATTACTTTAATATATCTGATTTATGATTGATGCAAACATTATATACTTTTTATTTTTCGAGACAGGGTTTCTCTGTAGCTTTGGAGTCTGTCCTGGAACTAGCTCTTGTAGACCAGGCTGGTCTCGAACTCACAATTATCCGCCTGCCTCTGCCTCCCGAGTGCTGGGATTAAAGGTGTGCGCCACCACCGCCTGGCTGATGCAAAAATTACAAACACTCAGTTGGTACATTAATTATCACTCTGTCAAGCAGCTTATTTTTATAATTTAGAAATAGGTTATTAGGACAGTCAAAGACAAAATTTAAATTCTGGGGCAGACCATATTTACTTGATTGATCAAAATTTAAAATCAAACAGCCTTCATTCTATAATTCTTCAAAGAAATTTAAAGTATGGTTTTTGAGAAATACCTACATTGCCAATATTATAATCTGATAATCAGAGATATCTACACTGCCCATACACCATCTTCTGGCATTACATCTGATACTTTTAATCATTATTATTATAATGGTCAAAGAAGTTTAGTTACTAGTTACTATCAGTTTACTTATACATAAGCCAAGTGTGCTTACCCTTTCCACCCTCTCCCAGTTTTTGAAACTCTGATGTGTTGATTTTGGTTATATACTCAATATAAAATTCCTATGACAGCAGTCCTGATCCGTCCACAGAAGAAGCAAGGTGTGACTGCCCCGCTGAATGAGGTACTGAGCCACATGGCTAACACAGATAAGAATGTTGGACCCTAAAACCCACTTACCAAGGAGGGGTCGCCCCAAGAGACCACTCTCACATCACAGTTGTTGCAAAAGCCAAGAGGGAATTTACTGACTGGTGCATCAGGGTACCTCAGCCTTGGGAGAAGGACCCTGAACAGCTGTTTCAGGCTACTTTTAAAACAAAAAACCGCAGAAGCAAAAGGAGGTGGGGAGCCCAGAAGTTGTTTGTCAACTCCTGTGATTGGCTTGCTTAAGGGTCGGCTACCTATAATTGGTCGGGACCATGGTGGGACGGGCGGTTACTGGATCAGGTGAGCAAAAGAGGAACACCTGCAAGTCGTTTGGCCTCAGATCCAGGAACTGGAAAGTACCCAACATTCGAGTACACGCATGGGTGATTATCAGGTTCCTGGTTCCTGGGCAGGGAGTCTTTCAAGAATAATGGGCTATATAAGTTATAAGACTCAGGACCTTTGGATGAGCAGGCAAAGCTCTTAACCACTGAGCCATCTCTCCAGCCCCGTCTGTGTGATTTCTTTGGGACTTACTGACTGTGGGAATCAGGCAAGACAAAGAAAAACTCAGACAACAAATGGTGCCCAATGTGTGGACGACTGCATCCACATAAAGCCTGACAGAGCTTGGGAAGTAATTCTAGATAGAAAAGAATAGAGTTAAGCATGGCTTACTGATAGCAGCATTTTCTCAGGTGGGCTCTGCTTGCTAGAGGCAAGCACTCTCATTTAAGAGAGGCTTCCTGACTCAGCTTTAGCTGCAAAACCTTGCAGCTTTTTAAAGAGGTCCTGCCACGAAACACTTAAATGGTGTTGATGAAAAGCTGACTTCATGTTTTCTGTTGGTGGCAGGGACCTTGAAATGCCATAGAGTTGTGGTAATAAACACATGGTACCTCGGCCATGAGGCTGGAATCTCAGAAAGCTAAGGAATAGGCTGGATCCAGCCATCAAAGCCATGGCTTTAATCCTACCCATATTGCTTAGCAAATTAAAGACTCATGTGGTTATAAAAAGAGAGAGAGATACAGTAAAAACAGATTCAAAGACAAAAAATCTCTAAATAGTCTACTGTGTGTTTAAAAATATATGCAGGCATGGGAGAGACAAGAAAAAGGTTAAAGTCCTTTAAAAAAAGAGAGAGAGAGAGTAATTGGGTGTGGTGGCACACACCTTTAATCCCAACACTTGGAAGACAGAGACAGGCAAACCTGTGGGTGAGTTCAAGACGTGGTGGCACACACCTTTAATCCCAGCACTTGGGAGGCAAAGACAGAGGTAGGCAGATTTCTGTGAGTTCAAGGGCAGCCTGGTCTACAGAGTAAATTCCAAGACAAAGATACACAGAGAAATTCTGCCTCAAAAAGCCAAAAATTAAAATTAAAAATAAAAGAAATAGAAGTTAAAATAAAGCCACGTAAAGATGAAAAACACGCAGAGAGTCTGGATACTGTATGTTATTATGTGCTTTTTGAATTTTTTGAATGCCAAGGAAGAAGCAACAGCTGCTAAAAGATATTTGTTTATAAATGCTGCTGAATTAATCCAAGATAGGTATTTTTGAAAATACCTTGACTTCAAAATTGAAGTCAAAAGATATATTACTTTGGAGAAGAGGTTTTGCTTTTGTTTCCACAGAAAATGAGAGGCTGTGGATTCATTCTGAGTTAAGAAAAATCAGGCTTGATCAAGGAAGACCACCTGAGAAATCTCCAGTAGGAACAGATGGCCTGGATGTCTGAGTTCTACATCCAGAACAGATTCAAGACTGCTGCCTGAGATGATAAAGACTCACAGGATACTCCAATCAGGACTTGATCATAATTCTAAATTTTCTATATAATTCTAAATTATAAAATTATATAATGCTATATAATTCTAAATTTTCTATAAGATTATCAGAGCCCCCAACCAGCAGGAAGTAGCCTGGAAAACTATGCCCACATTCCCAAAAAATGGACTATGGATATTTTCCTTTTTAAAAAAAAAAACAAGAGGGGGAAGTGGTGTGGGAAAATGGTCTGTATTCTGTCAATTATATTTTAAATAAACACTGATTGGCCAGTAGCCAGGCAAGAAGTATAGACGGGACAACCAGACAGGAAGTAGAGGTGGGTCAAGGAGAACAGGAGAATTCTGGGAAGGAGGAAGCCCGTTCCTCTATAGTCCTTGCCCAGCCACAGAAGAAGCAAGATGTGACTGCCTCGCTGAAAAAGGTACTGAGCCATGTGGCTATCATAGACAAGAATAATGGGCTAATATAAGTTATAAGAGTTAAAATTTCTATGACACTTAACATACCACAAGTTGATGACACTTTCAGAGCAAAGCAGAACTGGACAGTCCCCTTCAGTGCTGTCACCACTGAACTGACTGCTGTCATGCTACCTGATGAACACTGACATTCTTTAGTTATAAGTGTAAAGACACCTACCTACATGAGTTTAAAAAATTGATCTGCATAAAAGAAATTATATACAACAAATTGGTTTTTAAAAATTTATTTATTTATTATGTATACAACATTCTGCCTCCATGTTTGCCCGCATGCCAGAAGAGGGCACCAGATCTCATTACAGATGGTTGTGAGCCACCATGTGGTTGCTGGGAATCGAACTCAGGACCTCTGGAAGAGCAGCCAGTGCTCTTAACCACTGAGCCATCTCTCCAGCCCCCAACAAATTGGTTTTTAAAAATACAAAAGTAACAGCTGTCACTTCTGTCATGCTGACAACCTGACATATATACACATGCAGAAAGTTCCAATTCGTCATCTGTGCTCTATATGATGAACAAACTGCCACTACGTTTTCTCTGACAGAGGGTGTATTCAAAATATTTCATATACTAAATACTGCAATAGTCTCTGTACATATAAATGCTGCTTATAATAGTTTTTGCTTTGATTAAAAGTGTCTTAAGCTAACATTAAGTGCACTAAAATCCACAACAGTTCAGAAATCTATGACCTTACAACAAAGAAATCTAAAATGTACAACTATAAAAGCAAGAAAGCCAGGCGGTGGTGGTACACACCTTTAATCCCAACACTCGGGAGGCAGAGGCAAGTGGCTCTCTCTGAGTTCAAGTTCCAGGATAAATTCCAAAGCTACAGAGAAATCCTGTCTCAAACACAAACAAACAAATACAAAAAACCAAGAAAACTATAAAACAAGGAATAATTACTGAAAATTGCAAGGAAATGCAATTTAAAACAGCAAGCTCAAATATATAACACTCAAAAGGGTCAGCAGTGAGCTCTACCAACAACAATAGACTTAAAAAAGAATACACATTCTCTTTGCTATCATAAATCATATCTTCAAATCTGAGAGTCAGCCATCTGTCCTCTAGTTGAAGAGATTAGCTCTTTTACAGATGTTTTAATGAAATCTTTCTTCCCAGTTAAGTTGTAAGCAGGATAGTTTTCATATACCTCTTGGCAAATCTGCTTCATTGTGACTTCTTTCAAGTCAGCATCAGCCAGTAATTTCTTCACTGTTTCCTTTAACTCTTCAACTGTAGGTGGTTTTTTCAGTTTTTTTAATTAATGGTTCATCATCAGAACTATCTTCAGATTCAGATTCTTTTTGGAACTGGTTTGATTCTTCTTGGTGGTGCTGCTATCTGCCTTCTTAACATTAGCACTCTCTACAGATTTGTTACTTCAAGCAGTAGCTTCCATTTTGCTTTTTCTTTTTTAGCTGTCTTTTTTGGTTGGTTGCTCCTCTTCACTTTCTTTCTCTTGTAGTAGGGAGAGGGCCCTTTGTTTGTCCCTTGTTGATGGAGAGAGGGCCTGCTTTTCGTCCCGGCTGCCTGGCTAGCTTACACCCAAAATAATCACACAGAAACTGTATTCATTTAAACACTGCCTGGCCCATTTGTTCTAGCCTCTTATTGGCTAACTCTCACATCTTGATTCAACCCATTTCTAATACTCTGTATATTACCACGTGGCAATGGCCTACCGGGAAAGATTCGGCATGTCTGTGTCTGGCAGCTCCATGGTGGCTCTCCATCTGCCCTTCTTCCCAGCATTCAGTTCTGTCTTCTCCACCTACTTAAGTTCTACCCTATCAGGCCAAGCAGTTTCTTTATTAATTAACCAATGAAAGCAATACACAAACAGAAGGACCTCCTACACCATTCTCTCCATCTTCTGAAGACCCTTATTTTTCTTCTCATCTTTGTCACTACTGGATTCATCTGACAGAATTTCAGGACATTTGGTTTGCTTTGACTTTCTTGTTGTTCCAGAACTGTTCCATTCCTTTTTACTACCTTTGCTTGAAGAGTTTTTTGGATTCTGGCAATGGTTTGCTAGAAGGCTTTGGTTGCATTAAGAAATTCAAGATCCTCTTCACTAGTTTGCAGTTCACGCCTGATCTCTCTAAATCAAGAGCCACACAGATGCTCTTTAGCATGGCATTTCTAGACTTTTTTGGGTACTGCCTTTTTCAAACAGAAAGCCACTGAACTGACCTATGTTCTTCTTTAATGAGGACACTGTGCCTGGTCTGTTGTAAAGCAGTTTGTGTAGATTTCTAAGTTCATCTGTTTTTTTTCTTACTCAGAAAGTAATGCATCCTTTCAATTTCACAAAGTTTCTGACCCTTCCCTTGTGTAATTGTAAATGGCTTTGTAAGGAATATACTTGCATTGTTGTCAATCTTTCTACTTTCTTCTTTTCTCTCTTGCCTTCCACAATGAGACTCTCTTCTCCTTCTTCTTCTTCCTCCTCCTCCTCATTCTAGTCTCTGGGGCCCCACATTTTGGGCTCCTTCTGGGATGCCAGATGCGCTGGGCCGTCCTCTCCCTCCACAGCAGAGAGCACTGCCGCCCTAGGCAGCTGGAGACCTCAGGTGCTGGGTGCGCACAAGGAAGCCACTCCGGAGTGAGAAAGCACAAGGGCAGAGGTTCTTGCTTCGCTTCTCAGAATCAACAAGATTTTCAAAATGGCCGTTCGGGAAGCAGAGTGGGAATGCCTTCCCATTTTTACGTAATCTCTGGGGATTGAACGCTGGTATCAAGGTTGCACAGCAAGGGCCTTTATATGCTGAGCCAGCTCTACTAACAGCTTTTTATTTCACTAGCCTACTACAGATTTTGCAAATTTCTTGCGCAGGTAAGAAGGTGGATCAGTGTCATTTATGATACTGGCATGAAATGTTAAAAACAAGTCATTTTTATAGTCTTACCCCAAAAGCATCAAACAGACATGAATAAATTTAGCTTCTACACAATTTCTAACTAGATGTGATTGAATTCTTTGGAATTCATATTTATTTACAAATTTAAGTGATTCTACTTAAAAAAAAAAAGACTAGAATGTTCATTACCCTGCACTTACTCTCCTATCACCAGAGCCCTCCTATGCTATTTGTGTCAAAGACCCCATATTCAGGTGGAATAAATGGCCTAATTTACTGTTTTGTGTTAGGGGAATTGGACTGAGAGCTCCCACATGCTAGGCAAGCAAGCTATTACTGAGTCATAATCCCAGATTGCTACTTTTAGATTAAACACAGCACTTAGACTATGCATAAAACTATATAATTAGTTTCTGAGTACATGCTAATATCAGGAAACGTTTCGGTTTGATAGAAAATCCCAAACTAATGTGTTTTTAAGTGGCCGAATCTAAGATCCATGTGTTTAAAGATCCTGTCTGTTCTCTGGTACAATGTAGGCTCTTATGTGCATGGCAGCATGTGGTGAGTGCTTCACCTGTGTTTGCTACCCTCGGAGTTACAGGTACTCAACCGACAGGACACCTACTGCTGTAGATACATATGTACATGGTAGTTAACATTCTAGCAGAACAAAACACATCGTTTCAATACGCTAGCTCCCCATAATGCAGAACCATAACCCCTCAAACTGATGCGGTTGGGGTAAATGGTTGTCTGGGATGCTAAGCAGTGAGTGTTACCTGCAGCTCAGATCTCAGCTGGTGTATCTGGCCCTTCAGCTTCTGGATCTCCTCCTTTTGCATTTCCTTCTCATGCCGAAGTTCTTCTAGCTCCATGCTGCCAGCAGTACTGCTATCTAGGCCTTCAAAACTGGAGCCTTCCTTTAAACTGTTTATCAATTTTTCTTTAGACTGTTGTAAAACAGAGAGCATAATTAAACAAAAATGATATTATCTTATTATTCTTTTTATGTGTATAGTGTTTTGCCTGCTAGTATGTCTGTGTACCACATGAAGGCCTGATGACCACAAAAGTCGGAAGAGGGCACCAGATCCTCTGGAACTAGTACAGACTGTTGTAAGCCACCACCTGGGCACTGGGAACTAACTCATCTCTTAGAGTAATAAATGTTCTTAACTTCTGAGTCATCTATCCAGTTCCTAGCTTGTACTTTAGTTCATTTTATATTATTCACTTTTTGTGGTGCCTGAGAATGAGCCCAGGGCCACACACATGCTAAGCACACTTTTCACTGAGCTTTTCCCAGCTAGCTTATACAGTGTCATCTCACCACACAGAAACAAAGCCACCAGACATTCATCCATAGAGGAAAATCCACAAGTAATTAAAGCCATAGGGATAAAATTACAAGAGATCCTTACTGTATTGTCCTTGGATCTTTTTATTTTATTTATTCATTTATTTTTTTGAGACAGGGTTTCTCTGTGTTATAGCTCTGGGTATTCTGAACTTCACTTTGTAGACCAGGCTGGCCTTGAACTCACCGAGATCCACCTGCCTCTGCCTCCCAAGTGCTGGGATTAAAGGCGTGCACCACCACCACCTGTCCTGTCCTTGGATATTAGACCCCAAGACCTTGTTACAGTTATAAATGTTTCATAAGATTTTTCTACTATTTTCTTCTTATCCCAATCATATTCCACTCAACTAATGCTTAGGTAGCATCTAAGATGTACTTGGCACTGTACTAAAGACCATGTCCCCTTCTGGAAAGCGCCCTCTGCCTCACAAACTAAACAGGAAATTAAAAGCACCCAGTAGAAGAATACAATGGGGCCGGAGAGA
The DNA here is from genome assembly GCA_004026605.1 of Ondatra zibethicus. NCBI lineage: Eukaryota > Metazoa > Chordata > Mammalia > Rodentia > Cricetidae > Ondatra > Ondatra zibethicus. The sequence goes on along the minus strand of PVIU01003408.1, from coordinate 35,982 downwards.
TGGCTCAGAGGTTAAGAGCACTGACTTTCCTTGCAGAGGTCCCGAGTTCAATTCCCAGCAACCACATGGTGGCTCACAACCATCCGTAATGAGATCTGGTGCCCTCTTCTGGCATGTAGGCACACATGCAGCCAGAACACTGTATACATAATAAATAAATAAATCTTAAAAAGAAAAGAAAAAAAGTTTAAAAAAAAAAGAAGAATACAATGAACTTAAGCAAAGGGTGTTGTCATTTGGCCACCCATGAAGCCCCACCCCGGGTCAAAAAGGCAGCTTCTTGGGGGTGTGACCCATGTGCGCGCATGCGTGGCTATCCACACCCCTGTGCGCATGTGCGAAGCCTGGGTCGCCCGCCATCTGCGTCACCAGCGTCTGACGCACCTACACAAGCCATCTGCGCATGAGCAAAGGCCTTTAAAAGTCAGAGGCGCCATTCCCCTGCTCTCTCTCTCCTCCCCCTCTCCTCACACTTCCTTGGGCCTGTGAGCACACCCCTTCTAATAAACTCCTGCGTGGGTTCGTTCATGTCTCGTGTCTTTCCCACCGGCGCCAAAAAGTACGACAAAGGGAAATGGTCAGATTATTGCAGAGTTCTGAGGAGGAGAGAAGGCTTCACTTGAAAGTCAGTGTTTACACTGACATTGAAATACGGCTAAGTTTTAAAACATACAGAGAAAACCCCAAAACACAGTGGTGTGAGGGAAAGTACTATGTGAGGCAGCTCAGAGTTTGGGTCAATTTGTAACGGTTTTGGATTCCAGGCTAAACTTTTATTTATTTTTGTTTTGTTTTGTTTGAATTGGAGTCTTGTACTATAGCCCAGGTTGATCTTGAACTTGTGGCAACTCTTCTACTTTAGCTTCCTAAGTACTAGAGTAACAGGCAGGTGCCACCATATCTGGAGACCAAATTATTTTCATTTGACTTGGTAGGCTAAATCAAATTACCAGACACTGGGCAGGGGAGTGCTGTCAACAAGATGCATTTCAGGAGGATTGATCGGGAAGTATTGTATAGCAGGTGTCCAAATCATGGTCCATGGGTCAATCTGGCAGCCTGTTTCTGTATAGCTCAAAAGCTAACCATGTATTTCACATTTCAATAGTATTATAAGAAATAAAAACAAAGAATATACTGTGGCAACCATTTTAGCCCATAGAATATATAATACTTACTGGCCACTAGGCAGTGGTGGTACACACCTTTAGTACCAGCACGCGGGAGGCAGAGGCAGGCAGATCTCTGTGAATTTGAGACCAGCCTGGTCTACAGATTGAGTTCCAGGACAGTTCCAAAGCTACACAGAGAAACCCTGTCTTGAAAACAAAACAAAAAAATTTTACTTTGGTCCTTTACAGAAAAATCTGTAGATCCCTGGCATGAAGGATGAGCAAGAAGAGATCTAAGACTTATAAGATCAACATATAAAGTGCCAATTCTCAACCAGTAAAGATCAATTTTTCCACCTTGAATACAAAATTTTAAAATTATTCTCCTTTCAAAGAATTCTTCCTTTTAAGTGGAGGGAGGAACTGTAGGCATTTTCATTTCTTTCTGCAAGCTTTATTTTTCAATTTGAACATCACCATTTATATGCTACCTCCCATCCAATCACAAGACCCAACCTGGTAACTCTCACATCTGCATCCAGTCTCTGGCCTTTCATTATGTTACCAGTCAAGCTGTCACCATCTTTATGTCTTCATCTCCCAAAGCACACTCAACCTCCCCTTTCTGAGAAACCCCGGGATTCCACAGGTCAAATGCAAGCCCTCTACCTAGCCCTCATCACCACAGAAGCTGCCTAACTGCCCATCACTGTCCTTAGGCATTCTTCCTGGCCCAACTTCCTTCTGGTTCTCCAAACTCTGGTCGCTCTCTTCTTAGGGGTTTTCTTTGCCCAATTTGTACATGCTGATGTTTAGAATTGTATAATTAGTCCTAGGCCTTCTCCCCGCAAGTGCACGCTATTCACGATTGATTTTACTTACACCCTAATTGATGCTATCTCCTGTGGCTAACACCCAGACCTTCTGCTGAGCTTTAGGCCTGAATTTCTAAGTACCTTCCTGACACATTCACGTCAATGTCGTATCAGTTTTTCAAGCTCATCATAATCTGTCATAATCGCCTTCAACCTTAACATGCCATCATCCCTCTTTGTTCCTTTCAGAGGACAAGAAACAACACCCTTACATGCAAACAGATACCCTGAATCATCCCAGATTCTATCTGACTTTTTCCCTTCCCTCCAATTAAATTTCCAATTTAAATTTCTCAAATATTCTATCTTCTACCTACTAGCTATCCCATTAGCCATCCTCACTTTTACAAACCTAGATCAGGCCCCTAACATGTCTTATAATCACCTGTTAGCATCTACTCGCCTCTGCTCTCATCATCTCACTTACTCCTTTCATTGCATTTATTGAGTACCAGGTACTGCTTTAGGATGCAATGAAGAACAAGATGATGTCCAACTCTTACCTAAGTTCTTCACTGCTGCTATGGTTCTTAATTTCAAATCTTATAATGCTACTCAGTTTCTTTAGCACCTCTCCTCTGTCACCTATAGGATAAAACCTGAATGGGCCTTCACAATCTGGTTTCAGCCCGTCACTGGGTTTTGTCACCATCACCTAATCTCTGGCACTAGTTTCCCAGGCATACTATGTTCTCTTAGGACCCCTGCTTCTGGCATGGCTTCTTCATCTAAATCTCTACCCTGTGTGAGCCTTCCTGCTCACCCTTCACAGTTCTCTTTATACTGTCAGCTCAGTGCAGTGAACACTGGCATCCCTGGGTACATAAAGGTTTTCCTCTCCAAGTCTACTGTACTGCATCAATGACTTTACCCTGTCAGTTATTTTGATTTTTTTTAAGATTTATTTATTATGTATACAGTGTGCCGCTTGCATGTATGCCTGCAGGCCAGAAGAGGGCACCAGATCTTGTTACTGGTGGTTGTGAGTCACCATGTGGTTGCCAGGAACTGAACTCAGGACCTTTGGAAGAGCAGCCATTGCCCTTAACCACTGAGCCATCTCTTTAGCCCCCTATTTTGATTTTTAAAAAAAAAATCTGCTAACCTGAATGTGCCCTTAAATCAAAAAGAATAAATAAACAAATAAGTAAATAAAGTTTTGTAAACAACTGTGTGTGTGTGGGTGCATGCTTTACTGCTAGATGACAGTAATGTTTTCCAGGACAAAACAACAAAGAAGCTGGTTTGGAGTTGAGGCTCTCAACACCTAAAGAACCAAGCAGCAAGAACCTGAGGTCAGGAGGTGAGGGTTAGAGGTATGCTTGAAGTCTCATGAGGGGACAGGTACAAGCAGAGTGAGCAGATAGCAATGCAAGGTAGGAGAGAGGATTTAGGACAGACTTAAAGGGACCTTTACTCTTTGGAGACTAGGAAGAGGACCCCAGAGGACTAGAAACAAGGACAAGAGAAGACAAACTAGAAGCTAAGGTGGCTATGTTACACAGAAGACTGGATCTCCAAGAAGGTGAGAACTGACTGTCATCAAAGTCAAAGTGTATGCAAACAACAACAAAATATAACAGCAAATACACATTCAGGTCATTCTAGACCTTTTAGAGAAGAAAAGTTCAGAAATGTAATAGATAAAAATTATATGATGGAGCAAGGGAAATAAGTTCTTAATAAATGAAGACAGTATAGTCTTAACCATTCTGATGTATCTGACATTGAGACAAAACAGGGAACAGCTCAAAAAAAAAAAAAAAAGCAAACATAAAACCAACTTAATTTTTCTTCTTCTTTGGGAGGGGTCCCAAAATCTAGTCCTCAGTCTTCCGCTAAGTGACCACACACTTTCGTGAGCTAGGACACAGCAGCAATAGTCACACACATAAGAACAGCGACATGTATGAGAAGCAACTAAAATGAAGCAGGTAGATGGAACACATGCATAGACAGACAGACCATCCTAAATAAAAGCAAAAGCACACATTTGCTCTCTGATGAGACGCTGAAGGCTACATTAGTGACTGCAGTTTTTATAGGAACCACCAAAGGGATATAACATAGCTGCTTGACAACAATAGCATCATAAGAGATAAAGGTAGTAAGCTGAAGATGTGAATCAGGCAGTGTGAAGATAAAGGTAGCAAGCTGAAGATGTGAATCAGGCAGTGTTAAGCTCAGAATTTCTACCCTTTCCAAAGGGTCCTAAATGCAGCAGGGCAATGCAGCCTCACAGTATCTAGGGTGCTGGTGCCTCCCAGAGAGGAGTACATCAGAGTGTACACTCATGCTTACCTGGAGTATTCGTGTAGCTTTCTGCTTGTAGTCAATTAATTCCTGCTTAGAAGACTCCAAGCTTGACCTGTGTAGCTTGACTTGCTGCTGGAGCTCATCAACCTTCTTCTTCTCCTCAGAGTACTTTCTTTCTGCCAGAGTAACCGCTTCTGCCAAATTCTGACGTTCCACTTCCATTTTATTAAGGCGTGCAGTGAATTCACTCTGTGGTAAATTTTACATTATACTTATATATTTACATCCATGCATTGAGATATCTTAAGGGATTTATTATCTCTAACCAACAATAAGGTGAAAAAGAATAGAAAAATATATAAAGTTGTGGCAACCAAGCACAGCAATGCATTAAAGTTAACTAGGAGTTTGTTCAACGTGCAACAAGGTCTATTTTGGGGATTAGTGAAATGGAATTTCCAATTTTGGTGCTAGGGATCTGTTTTCTAAGAAATATGCCAGAAATGGTGCTATACACCTAACTCCAGTACTTGGGAGGCAGAGGTAGGAGAATTGCCACAAATGTGAAGCAACCCTCAGGAGATCAGTGAAAGCCACTATTTTATTTAATTTTCAGCAGATTCCCTCACCAAGGCTAGACTGGCTGGCCAGAGAGCTCCAGGAATCTGCTTGTCTCCCCTGCTCACCCAGAACTGAGGTCACAGATTTGTGCTACCATGCCCACCTTTTTTTACATGAATCCAATCTCAGGTCCTTGTGTTGGCAAAGCACACACTGTACTAAAGCCTCTCTTCAGCTTCCACTTCATTATTTTTTATGGCCTTAACAGGATTTCCTTGTATGGACATGCCACAGGTTGTTTATCCCAGCAGCAAGTGGCATTTGTATTTGCAGCTTTGCCCCGATACAAACACTGCCCTACACACAGTCAGCAAGCTTTATGTGAACACACATTTTTAATCTCTTAGGGAGATATGTAAAGTAGAACTGCTAAACCATAGGAACTCTATGTCTCTATGTTTAGCTTCTTGGGGAACAGCCTGTTCTTAGAAAAACTTTTGAGTAATTTTAGAACAATTAGGTATGTGACTAAATTTTAAGGAATCTAAATATAGACCAAATATCCCTGAAGACAGTTTCAATAGCTGAGTGAATGAACTGCAATATGCTGTAAGTGTAAAGTACACCATGTTTTTGTTTGTTTCTGCTTTTTTGTTTGTTGTTGTTTGGGTTTTTTTTTCTTTGGTTATTTTGAGACAGGGTTTCTCTGTGTAACAGCCCTAGCTGCCTTGGAACTAGCTCTTGTAGACCAGGCTGGCCTCAAACTAACAGGGATCCACCTGCCTCTGCCTCCCAAGTGCTAGGATTAAAGATTTTTGCCACCACCGCCCAGTAAGTACACCGTGTTTTAAAAACTCATTAGAAAGAAGAGAATGTAAAATATCTCACTAATATATATTTTTCTTCGAGACAGGTTTCTCTGTGTAGTCTTAGCTGTCCTGGAATTTGCTCTGCAGACCAGGCAGGTCTCAAAATCAAAGATCCACCTGCCTCTGCCTCATGAGTGCTGGGATTAGGACTGCACTGCCACCACCTGGCCTCTCATTAATATTTTCTAATATGAACTACATGCTGAAACAGGTTGTTTACCCCTTATTCAAAGTTCCCCATGACCAGAAGTATTTCAGAATTGTTTTGTTTTTTTTGGAATTTAGAATGTTTACAGATGCAAAATAAAGAGTTTGAAACCTTGACTGTCTAATAGATTCATCCTTGAGTCTTATAAAAACAAACCATTAAACCGGGCATGGTGTTGAATGCCCTGAATACCAGCCCTGAGGAGGGAGAAGCAAGTGGACCTCTGTGATTTTTGAGGCCAGCATGGTCTACACAGTAAAGTCCTTAGTGACTTCCAGGGCTACATAGTGAGACTCTGTCTCAAAAACAAAACAAAAACAATCCCCCAGCCGGGCAGTGGTGGTGCACACCTTTAATCCCAGCACTCAAGAGGCAGAGGCAGGTGGATCTCTGTGAGTCTGAGGCCAGCCTGGTCTACAAGAGCTAGTTCCAGGACAGCTAGGGCTGTTACACAGAGAAACCCTGTCTCGAAAAACCAAAAACACCAAAACAAAACCAAAACAAAACAAAAAGAATAGAGATGTAAATATTACGTACAATTTTCTCTTGAAATAAATTAATCAGGTTAAACTAGAACTAGACAAGACTAAATAAAAGTAAACAAGATACCCCAAGCTTACATTTACTAAATTGGCAATGGTTGTTACAACCAAATTCAATGACAGATGCACAACTCTAATTAACATTAATCATTTTAATTTTCTCTAATACATAAAATTAATTTAGCAAGGATTAAGATAATTTTTTCAAGTATCTAGGCTTCTGTTTGACAAAATGCATGGTAGAATTCTGCTGAGGAATGAATGTGTTATGAAGTGCAGAGGCAACCCCCTGCCTGAGCACCAGAAGAATGCAGTATCTCGGGGGCTGGAGAGATGGCTCAGTGGTTAAGAGCACTGGCTGCTCTTCCAGAGGTCCTGAGTTCGATTCCCAGCAACCACATGGTGGCTCACAACCATCTGTAATGAGATCTGGCGCCCTCTTCTGGCATGTGGGCATACATGGAGGCAGAATGTTATATACACAATAAATAAATAAATCTTAAAAAAAAAAAAAAGAATGCAGTATCTCCTTCTGACCTGCATCTGTTTGTAGCTCTCTTGCTCTCTCTTCAGAGTGGCATCGGCTTCATGCAGCCTCTCCTGAAGAGTTTGCAGAGCTTGGTTCTGTAGACTACTGCCTTCATTGTGATCCTGCATTATTCTAAAAGAAAATGATCACATGAAAGAACACACTTCCACAGGGAGCAAGCAATCAGGTGCCATAATTCCTAGAGCATCTGAATTAGTCAAACCAAAGAGGTGGCCTAAGACATTGTTTTTTCTTAATTATTTACTTAATTGACTGGTGTTTTGCTTGCATATATGTCAAAGTGAGAGTGTCAGATCCCCTGGAACTGTAGTTACAGACAGTGTGAGCTACCATATGGTTGGCTAGGAATTGAACCCAGGTCCTCTGGAGGAGCAGCCAGTGCTCTTAATCTCTGAAGCCATCTCTCCAGCCCCAATCTAGGACATTCTAAACAGAATATTTTTGTATTTTTAGGTCAAATATAAGTGCATACCATAAATTAAATAATGGATGGCACTATGCTTTTCAAATACTCTCAAATTTTCTAACAATGTATCTCAATGGTTAAAAAGTTAATCCATTTTAATCACTCACATTTCCAACATTACAAGAAATTTTCCCTCTTGTAAATTTCTAAGAAAGCTGACTGTTCATAAGTTGTAAACGCTACAATCTTAGCATCCGTATACTCTAGCTTGCCCTTCTTTACTAGCAGAACTACCTACCGTGACTTCTCACTCTGCAAGGCTTCCAGTGCTTCCGTGCGGGAACTCAGCAGCTGGTCAGCCTCCTGCAGTCGCACTTTGAGCACAGCCAGCTGGGAATCCTTTGCAGCCACTGCTTCAGTAAGGTCATCGACTTGGGCTCGTAGTTCCCGAGTTATTCGATCACTTTTTGAATGGTCAACATTCCATTTTTCAACTCTTGCCCTTGCCTTATTTAATTCTAGAAAAAATGAAATTTCTGTACTCAAGCAAAACAGAATACATCTTTTTATGATATGCATTAGTGATATATGTAGTCTGCCACCAAAAACAATTTAAAAGTATTGAAATAAACTTCATAGGGTTTCATGAAACATTAGTTTCAAAACATTTCATGTCTATATTAGTCCAGGCAAACCAAAGCTTTTCTTTTAAGTCTTTTAATAATCTTATTCTGCCTTCTTCAGTGCCTAAATAAAACTTCCATTGTTCCATCACACTGCTCTCACTGGTCCTAGGAACCAGGATAGACATTTCCTTTATCCTTTCTTCTCTCCTCAGCCAGTCACAGTATTCACACCCTCTCTGTCGCTACCACACCACAGACACATTATTTGTTTTCTTTTTTTTTTTCCCAAAGTGGGGTTTCTCTGGGTAGCCCTGGCTGTCCTGGAACTCACTCTGTAAACCAGGCATGTCTCAAACTCAGAGATCTGCCTGCCTCTGCTTCTTGAATGCTAGGATTAAAGGCGTGTGTCACACCTGGCTATTAATTTTTAAAAAGAATTACATTTATGTGTATGGGAGTTTTGTCTGCATGTATGTATGTGCATAACATGCATGGCCAGTGTACCTGAAAGTCAGAAGAGGCCAATGAATCCCCTAGAACTGTAGTTAAAGATGGTTGTGACCCACCCTATCGGTTCTGGGAATAGAACTTGGATCCTCTAGAAGAGCAGCCAGTACTCTTAACCACTGAGCCATCTCTCCAGTCCCAAATGTTTCTTTTTTAATTAATCATTTCTAAAGAATTAGGGATTATCTACTTGCAGTCATGTCACTGCAAGCTTCCCGATGGTACTGTTCACATAGAATTCCATGTTCATTTATGGTCCCTGGAGCGGCAACCCTGTGACCCTGCCTACTAGAGTCTAGCCCTTAACCCCAACTTTGGTTCATGAAATAGTTCTCCTTAAAATCCAGAATAAACAAAGTGAATAATTAGATTTTATTAATATCTAGTTTCTACTGGTTCTTAAACGAATGAATAATTTACTCATGTAAATCCAGTATTTGTTAGGTTGAAACAGAAAGATTGCTATAGGCTTGAGATTAGCCTAGGCTATAGTGTAACATTCTGTCCTCTATTTTTTTTTTTAATTTAGTTATATCTTAAAAATCTGTAACTAGCCAAAATTCTGTTTTGTGCTCATAGAAGAACTGGTTCTACCTTCTTGAGTTTCTTTGGATCTCTGAAGTAGTGAGGCCATTTCCTGGTTTAAAGACTGGACTTCATTCCTGAGCAACTGATTCTCCAGGCGGAGATTAGACAATTCGTGTGATCTGTTCCCATCAGTAGGTGCCAGGCTGTGCTCTGTGCTAGGGGCCTCGGATGCCGTGCTTTCCTTTGAGGATTCCTGGTGGCCTTCAGGCACTGAATCACAACTATTCCCTTCTGTAAAACAAGAACACACTTGGGTAAAATAGCACTGTCACTATGTAAGCAGCACTCACTTGCTTTTGGAATGCCTCTTGGTGAGTTGGTTGCTATAGTTAGGATCCCATAAAAATATCATTAGTTCCTAATAAAAATCTATTCTCACAAATGGAGTCTACAGACCTGCAAGGATCCTCAACGTCTGGACACACTGGAAGAAAAGGAACAGAATATAAAAACAATTCTGGGAAGGAGAAAGCCAAAAATAATTTAAACACTGGATTTCCTTATTTCTGAAATGGTTTTGAAAAAAGAGGGTACAAGTGTCAACACTACAAACACTGAGAAGGCACAACAGAACAGTTGTGGGGTTCAAGGCAATAAGACTAGTACAATAGGTCACAGCATTTATAATAACCAAACCGAAATCAAAAAGGTCCTTCCAAAGGATGAGTTCAATCCATCTTGTTTTTAATTAACTTTGATACAAATTCACACATAACTTAATTTTTTTTTTTTTTTGGTTTTTAAGACGGGGTTTCTCTGTGTAGTCCTGGCTGCCCTGGAATTCACTCTATAGACCAGGTGGCCTCAAACTCAATGAGACCACCTGCCTCTGCCTCCCAAGTGCTGGGATTAAAGGTGTGCGCTGCCACTGCCCCACTTACTTTCATATTTTTAATGTGTACAAATATCTGCCTGTATGTATGTCTGTACACCTTGTAAATGCCCTGTGTCCGTGGAAGCCAGAAGAGAGTGTTGGGTTCCCTGAAATGAGTTACAGACAGTAGCGACCCATCTTGTGGGTGCTATGAATCCAACCTAGGTGCTCTAAGAGCAGTCAGTGCTCTTACCACTGAGTCATTTCTCCAGCCCCCCATTTAACTTACTTTTTAAATTACATGGGCAGAGGGGACTTTTCACAAGGTTAGATGGACAAGCAATAACAAGGTGAGATCCAGGTGGTACATACTGTAATCCCACCTCTTGGAGGTTGAGGCAGAACGATCACCGTAAAATTCAGGCTAACCAGCCAGGCGATAGTGGTGCACGCCTTTAATCCCAGCACTCGCAAGGCAGAGGCAGGCAGATCTTTGTGAGTTCCAGGACAGCCTGGTCTACAGAGTGAGTTCCAGGACAGCCAAGGCTACACAGAGAAACCCTGTCTCAAAAAAAAAAAAAACCACAAAATAAAAAAGAAAAAGATTGAGGCTAATCTATGAGCTCAAGGCCAACCTCGGCTAGAACAAAGGAGATCCAGGTTTATGGTACATGCCAGTAATCTCAGCACTCAGGGGGATGAGGTAGGATGATTACAAACTCTAGATCTTGTCTCAAAATACCAACAAATAAGTAAGTAAAGACATTTCCCCCAAATATCTGACTACAGGCTCAACAGGAAGAGGCTCTTGCTGCCAAGCCTGACAACCTGAGTTAAATCCCCAGAACCTACACAGGAGTGAACCCATGTAGCAGAGAAACAAATCCCTCAAACTGTCCTTTGATCTCTATGTGCTTCTGTGCATAAGTGCACCCACACACCTACAGAAAATAAACAAAAATATTTTAAAATATTGACAGCTCTTCATTAGGTCCAAAAAAGAGTGGGTTAAAGATCTAAAAGTATAATTTACAAATTTAATGCAAGGATTTAGATATATGTGCATATATGTGCCAGTGTGCACACACAAGTGCACATACACATACACACATACACTTGTGACTTAACTGAACTCACAGGCTATTTTATCTGATTTCAAAGTTATCAAGTTAAAAATTATAAAAAAGAAAATTTCATATTTGTAACTAAGGGAAATTTTTTAAGTAACTCAAAGTCAAAAAAAATCATAATTAAATTTAGAGTGTATTTATCACTTACATATAACTTGTAATAATCTACATTTGTTAGTCAATAAATAAGTTGCAAAATAGGGTAGCCTAAAGATAAAAATGGTATTAAGATCTCAAACCCTCCCCCTGCAAAAAAAAAAAAATCTCAATTCTTCTTTGGAGTCTTAAAGACACCTTTTTTTCTTCTTTTCTGAGATGGGTTTTCCCTGTGTAGTCCTGGCTGTTCTGGAATAGACTTGGGCTGGCCTCCAATTCAGTGATCTACATGCCTCTGCCTCCCAAGTGCTAATATTAAAGGCATGTGCCACTAAACCCCGCTTCCAAATTCTTAAAAATATGATCAAACAGGAAATCAGAATATTGACTCAATATTAAAGAATTACTAATTCTATTTTTCTATTTTGTAGTACTAAGATTGAACATCAAGGCTTCCTGCATTCCAAGCAAGTGCTGCACTATTTAGTTTTATACACAGACCTTAATTATTAGTTCTTATTTTTAGACAGTATTTTCCAGGTTGGCCTTTAATTCATTCTGTATCTCAGGAAGGTCTTGAACTTGTTATTCTCCTGCCTCAGGCTCCCAAGCAGCTAGGATAATAGGCTTACATAGTGTGCCTGGCCAAGAACTACTAAAATTTTAAGGTTATAAAAGTATGTATTTTTTAGAATAACATAGACAGATGCTTCATAGGGGGAAAAAATGTAACATCTAACATAAAAAATGTTAGAACGGGGGCTGGAGAGATGGCGCAGAGGTTAAGAGCACTGGCTGCTCTTCCAGAGGTCCTGAGTTCAATTCCCAGCAACCACATGGTGGCTCACAGCCATCTGTAATGAGATCTGGTGCCCTCTTCTGGCCTGTAGGCATACAAGCCGACAGAATACTGCATAGTTAGTACATATTAAAATAAATATTTAAAAAAAAAAGGGGGGGCTAACAGGAAGGTATAAACAGAATACAAGCAAAACTGCTGGGGATGCAGCCTGGTGGTAGAATGGCTGTCTAGTGTATGCAAGCCTGAGTTCAGTCACGGGTATGGCAAAGGTCAGCAGACAACATTCACAATCCCTACTCTAACACAGTATTGACTAATGTAGACAATGCTGTCACCCTTGTTTACACCACACTTTGGCAAAGATCCTTCTCTTACACCTGTGAGGACAGATCCTACAATAGTCGGCGAAGAATATTATTCAAACATTTTAACTTAGGATGACACATCCAATCTGCTTAATTCTGAAAGAAACAGGGCTGATTAACTACCAGGACTTTGGCTCCCAGGATTCTCTTCAGTGGCCTTGGTGGTGGTTACACTTGTGTCCACAGAACTGACACTTGAGGCCTGAGAGCTTGGAAAGACCGGCACTTTGCCCTTCTCTTTCTTGATCTCCACTCTCCCCGACGGCTCCTTCTGGGAGCTGTTAAGAAAATCAAACAGCAGCTCCTCATCAGGCTCTGACTTTTTCCTTCGCACAAACTGCGATGAAGGCCTGGGGGCAGATGCGTGTGCAGTGGGATGGGAGGCCTCTCCGGATGGCCTGGATCCTGCTTTCACGTTTGCTGTGCCAGCTATGACGGTGGCTTTTTGATGCCGGATGTTATCAGCAGCTGAGGAAATATAGTTAGTTTTAGGTCCAGTCTGGTATGTTGAATCTGTGTTTTGCTGGTGAAGTTCAGGATAGTCAGTATTTTTGCTATAAAAGATGTTGCTGGTATTCTCCTTTCTGAGAGCTGTTGCAGCCCCTTGATCAACTCGGTTTAAAAGATCTTCTGCCCTTCCAGCAAGATCAGCAAACCAAGACATGATGGCAGCAGGATAATCCTACTGATGAACATGTAAAAAAAGGACAAGATATGATCAGTTTATCATCTGGAAAGAGTTCTGGGTTGAAATCCTAACCTGCCTGTTACTAGCCAGGCAATTTTGAACAAATTACTAATAGAAGATGAGAAACCTTACCTTGAAAATACAGGACAGTAAATACACTTCCTTAGAGAATGTTTTTGTACATGTTCTGTGATGGGTTTGTGCTGTGCTGCCCAAGCTACTGTGAACAAACCGTCTTCCTATCTGAACGCCCAAGTAGTTGGGACTACAGGGACTCATCACCATACCTAGCTCAGAATGGCTTTATAATCAAACAATAGGGGGAAAATACTTTTTGAGATGCTTGGTATACAGTAACCCCCTCTAGTAACTTCCGCTATCATTATTACAACTACTACTATTTTCCTTATTATTTCAATGAAGGACAAATTTTAACATAGCAAAAACATATGTGAGAGACTACATTATGTTCCCCAAAAGTCAATCCACTTAACTCCAAACCTAGAGACCTCAGAATGTGACTTTATGGAGGTGGGGTCTTTAAAGGTGTCATTTAAACTGATGTATTAGAAGAAATGTATACGCAAACAGTCATAAAGAGAGAGAAGGTAAAACCAAGCTAGAAGATAGTCATCTGTAAGCCAAAAATGAATCCTCAGAAATCAGCCTTAGGCAAGACAGCTGGGCTGGCAAAAGTGCTTGCCCTGAATCTTGACAATCTGAATTCAATTCCTGGAACCCCTAGGGGAACAAGACAGAGGACTCAAGAAAGTTGTCCTTTGGCCACACAATTTCAAGTACACACACAACTAATAAGTAAATATGCAAAATCAGCCTTGCCAACACCTTCATCTCGGACTTAGAAGAGTTAGAAAGATCAACTTTTATGGTCTAATCTATCCAGCCTAGGACACTTTTTCATGGATGCCTTAACAAATCCATACAGGATTCAAACAACAACAACAAAAAACATGCTTAGCAAAATTCCACTACAACCAAATAAAAACAGTTCTCTGAAATTTGTTTCAAAGGGCTGAACTTGGGGGGAAAAAAACCTTCTGATTATTACAAAAGTTATGATGGTTAAAGTGATTTATATATGAATACAGAGGTCTCAAGTAAATTTTTAACTATTTAAATACTTAGTACCTACAATGTGCATGCCAAGCTGAGTGCAATTTTTTTTAAATGACTTTATCTATCCAACACATTTGGACACTTATAGGTGCCACACAGGTCAAGGCAATGAAGCTCTAAGCCTTTTTATTCCGTGTGCACGCCCTTCTTTTGCCTTACAGTGCTTCAGGTTATTATAGCTGTTGCTTTTAAAACATGTCTCTTTCTCTTGGGGGAAGGGGAGAGGGTGGCTAGACACAATCTCTGTTTTGCTCACTAATGAATTCCCAGAGTCTAGCCTACACAAGCACTCCCAGAAACACTACTGAAGCAATTCATCTTTATACGCCAAGTGCTGTGCAAACACTGTCAAGAAATAACCTTCTCAGCTACAGTATGTGGTAAATTGCAATGTCCTCTAAAAAACAAACATGGATATAGTTTAGAAAGGTCCCAGAGCTTAGGTGGCACCTCAGACTTTGAAATCTCAGTCAATTCAGTGTCAAGCCCACCTTTTAACCCCTTCCTCTCCACACCTAACGTCGTCAGGGAGTTCACTGTTTAAACACATTCTTCAGGAAACTCATTAGGTGCGCATTTCAGTTTACGAGAAGCCAAATAAAAACGTTAACGTGACATGCATTCCGACTTATAAAACTCCACACAAACGTAAAGTAAAATTTGGTGATGAGCGAGAGAAAATTAACTCTCCTAATAAAAAAAAAAGCCTAAAGACAACGTATCAATTAATGTCCTGCCTCCCATCTGAAAGTTAACGGGACTTTAAAACACGACCGGGGACCTTCACATGGATTATAGACACCGAGCTAGGGCCTGGACTCTTGTTCGGTGACAGACTCCAAGAGGGGACTTCGGTGGCGCAAAGCAACCTGAAAGGTCAGATGTCACACAGAGGCAGGGTCAGCAGAGAGGCACGGCTGTCTGACCGGCGGTCTGACCAACCCTGGGTGCCCGGCAGGCGATGACACGACCCACTGCGCTCCCACAGCAAGTTAAGTTTCCGGGGGTGGAGGACAGTCAGCCTCGGTGGCCGGAGCCTACGGGACTGTGGCGTCCCCTTCCTCGGCCCTGGGCGAAGACGAGCACGACGGCACTCGGGAAAGGCGGAGGCCGGGTCCCACATGCCAAGCTGTCCCGACCGTGGCCTGGTCGCGCCTCACCTGAGGAAGCCGAGAGACAAGGCCACTGCCTGGTCGCCCACCCGGGCCGCCACAGCAGCGGGCTGCTCCCGGACCTGCCGGCTACCTCTTCCGGGAGACGTGGAAGGGCGGCGAGGACCTCAAAACAGAGTGTCCGCCCAGGTGCCTGAGCGGCGGAGAGCCCAGCGCCGCCGGCCGCCTAACAGACCATTCAGGCGGCGGCAACGGCGTCCGCGGGGCCCTAGCGCCTGGCCACGCCCCTCTTCCGTTGGTCGCCGAAGCCCTGCGTGTGACGTAACCACCGCCTGCACGCGGCTGGCACAACATTGAGGGTCACGCCTACGAAAGGGGCGTGGCCCGTCACGGGCCACGTGAGTGACAGGGGTGGGTCTGGACTGAAGTGGGTCGGATGTGAGCATCTGGTGGGCCCGCCCAGGCCTCTAAACTCCTCCTCCCTCTGGAATCCAAAAGTTTTATAGATGAGGATTCTGAAACAGAGGTTGGGAACACAGAAACCATGAGCCCTGTGCATGTGGGATGTTTCAGTATACAAATAGTTACTCTCAACGGCCTAAGTTCCATCCACACAGTGGAAAGAGACAGACAGACAGACAGACAGGCACACACACATCAAGAATATAATTTAACTACATAGATATAATCTACGTGGGAAGTAGAAAGTATAAAAAGACAAGATCTCCTGAATAAATTGGGAGCATGGGGACCTTGGGGGAGGGTTAAGGGAGGGAGGGGAGTGGCAGGGAGGGGAGCAGAGAAAAATAAAAAAAATTAAAAAGAAAGAAAGAAAGAAAAAAAAGAATATAATTTAAAATAGAAAACCTGACCTCTGATTCCATGGAGCTTGCTTTTAAGGGGCAGAGGTGGATATTAGCTAAACCAATGATTGAACAATAATTTCAGAGCATTATCAAGGTTGTAAATCAAGAAAAACAGGGAGAAATGACCAGAGGCAGGAAAATAAATCCGGCTGTCATTTGAAGAAGAGATAACTTGAGCTGAGACCTAAAAGACAGAGTAAAAGACTTCCCATAGTACTATATTTATGTTCTGCCTACAGTTCACAGACTCTGAAATCATTGTTCAATAATAAAATCTGTGTTCAACCATTTACTCTATGCTGTATCTACTGGGTGAACAGAACAAGGCTAATATGATCCTAATGAAAACTCTACAATATATTCTCAAGTGTGTGCATTCAGGCATTGAGGAAACTAAGGCTCAGAGATGTTAATCTTTCTAAGATTGTATGTCCTAAAAAGGGGGGTCCATCTCACTCCAAAGTCTGGGCTCCTAGACTCCACATTAAATATCAGAAATAATTGCAAACCATTTTCTTCCTGTCAAGTCAGCTTAGTCCAGTCCAGTGAAGAGCAGCAGATGCAGATAATTGCTCTCTGAGTTTAGAGCCCTTAGTCAATGGAGAACAGTTTTCGGGATCCTTGAGCAGAGTTCATTCAATTGTCACAGCACTTTCGGGAATGCACTGTTCTTACTGAGTGGCAGATGGAGTTGCAGCTCTCAGCTAGTAAGCTGCTCTTCCTGTTAAGGGTTATTTATCATCAGTGGTTGCCAGGTGACTGCAACACATCCCAGGATGGAGATCTCGTTTCCAACTCCACTGACGTTGATTTGATCATATGACCCATCTTTGTTGATGGAGTTGCCTCAGTCCAGACCCCACCCCTGAGAAAGCTTGCCAAATGAGAACACCTCCCCCGAGATGTTCAAGACTACTCCCACAGGGTATTTAAACTGCCCCCCAGAAAACAAAC
Source organism: Ondatra zibethicus (assembly GCA_004026605.1). Lineage (NCBI taxonomy): Eukaryota > Metazoa > Chordata > Mammalia > Rodentia > Cricetidae > Ondatra > Ondatra zibethicus. Next base: position 18,918 of record PVIU01003408.1, on the reverse strand, counting down.
GTGGTTTTCTGGTCTTCCTTTCCTGTCTTCTCTCTGGGGGCTGGAAGGCCATCCAGGCGCGTGATATCCATTAAACCTGGGCTTTTTCTAATTCGATTTGATGTGGTCTGATTTGGATTATTGTGTTGGCGTAGAGGCTTATTGGGGTGCATAAACTTTTCAACCATGATCCAAGAACTTATAAATTAAAACAGTTATTTCAGGGACTCACAGTTCCAAAGGGTTAGAGCCCACGGCCGTCATGGCACAGAGCATGGAGGCAGACAGGTATGGCGCTGGTCCAGTAGCTAAGAACTTACATCTTGATCTGAAAGTTGGAGACAGAGAAGGGGGAGAGGGAGGGAGAGAGAGCTAGCTGGGAATGGGATGGGCTTTTGAAACATAAAAGTCTATCTAGAGTGACACACCTTCTCCAACACGACTACACCTCATAATCCTTCTCAGAGAGTTCCATCAGATAAGGACCAAGCATTCAAAAATATATAAGCCTATGGGGCCCATTTTCATTCAAACCAAGCACACCATGTCACAGTTGAGATTTAAAATCTAGGTTAGTGTGACCCCAGAAGTGCTTAAAGCAATGTTTTTAACCACTGAAAGGTGAAAATGAAAACAATTGAGACAGAACCAAATCTTCCTCTTCAAAAATATTAGTGACAGGCAATGATGGTTTCACACCCTAAATCTCAGCACTCAGGGAGGTAAAGGCAGGTGGATCTCTGTGAGTTCAAGGCCAGCCTGGTCTACAGAGTAAGTTCCAGGACAGCCAGAGGTACATAGAGAAACCCTGTCTCCAAAAGCAAATATGTATATATATATATATATATATATACATATATATAATATATATTGGCAGTGGCTGGGTGATAGTGGTGCACATCTTTAATCCCAGCCCTTGGAAGTCAGACACAGGTAGATCTCAATGAGTTCCAAGCCAGCCTGCTCTACAGAGTGAGTTCTTGGACAGTCAGGGCTACACAGTAAAACCCTGTAGTATATATGTATATATAGCAATACACATATATATCTATGTGTGTGTATATATATATGTGGGGTGTGTGTATGTATTTTTGTGTGTGTTTGTATACACACAATGAACAGGCTGTCAAAAGAGTATGTCAAGGACTGGGGCTATAGTTCAATTGATAGTGTGTTTGAATGATAGGCATGAAGCATGAAGCTCTGAGTTTGATCCCTAACTGCATAAATTGGAGCTGGTGGTGCATGCCTATAATTCTAGCACTTAGGAGATGGAGGAAGGAGGATCAGAAATTCATATTCTCTTCCTTCAAAGCCAGGTCATGCTATCTCTGGTATGTGTCAGGTCCAAAGGATTTCCCCCAAATTCTGGTGGTTAGGCAAAAGCCAGTATTCCTCAGGAACTTATGAAGTTGGTTCCCCTCTACCAAAAGGATCCATTTTCTTTATCACTGGCAGAAGAAGTAAATAGTTATTTGTGGTGCCCCTTAGCATACCAAAGTACTCGCTGGCTCCAGGCTCCCTCAGTGTCAGGAGTACTGTTACAGAGTCCACGATGGCGTCCTTAGCTCTTCTCACCTCCTCCCTACCCTAAACTCCAGTTCTGGGCTTCCCTCCCCAGCTACTCATTCTCCTTATAACCCTGCTATTTCGACTCTGCTCCCTCTTTGGCTGACTTTCTCTTATCTTTGTCTTCCTCTCTCTGTCTCCCTCCTACCCCTCTCTGCTCTCCTGCATTCTTCTCTCTATGCTCTCTACCCTTACAGCTTTGCTCCTGCTTCTCTCACGGCCTGGCTCAATCTTCTGGCCATGTTCAATCTATTACTTTCCCTCTCTGCTCTGGATTCTTCCAAATACCTCTGCCTGTTCTCTCTATCATATCTACAATAAGACCCTTTCCCTTAACCATACCTCAGAGTGGTCATCAGTTTATACACTATGAGTCTGTATCTCTCCTAATGCTGTCCTAACCCTGTCCCACCTCCAGGCCTGGCTATAACACCCCCATGGTTTGAAGGTTCTCTCACCTTGGAAAGCTGATTCTGAACGATAATTTTGTGTCAGCATCTTTCCCAAATTAACCAGCCTATCTTGTTCTGACCTGTAACTGACTTACAAAAAATAAAGTGAAGCAGCCATTCACTCCAGAAGGAAATTTTATGTTTGATTTGTTTTGGCCTCAGAACAATAATTTTTTAACATAAATATGCACTGAGATGGGCTGGCAAAATGATTTTGTGTGCTGTCAAACCCAAGGACTGTAGTAAGAGGCATGGGCCTGTTTTTGGTTTTGGTGGCTGTCGGGCTCCCGTTGCCCGGTGTCTGGCTAGATTATATCTGAAATAATTACACGGAAACTGTACTCATTTAAATATTGTCTGGCCCATTATCTCCAGCCCCTTATTTGCTAACTTTTATATATTATTTTAGTCCATCTCCATTAATGTGTATTGTCCCTCGAGTTGTGGCTTACTGGTATGAGTCTAACCAGTGTCCATCTTGGGCCGGAGAAGCATGGCGTCTGTCACACTGTCTTCTCTCTCACAGCATTTTGTTCTGTCTATTCCACCCACCTAAGGGCTGTCCTATCAAAAGGCCAAGGCAGTTTTTTTTTTATTTAACCAATGAAAGTAACACAAATACAGAAGGACCCTCCTACACCATTTCCCCTTTTTCTATTTAAACAAAAAAGAAGGCTTTAACTTTGACATAGTAACGTTACATATAACAAAACAGTTATCAAGTAAAAACTACAGTTATCATATTTAGATTTATTTTATTTTTTATCATAACAATGGAAAACTATAACTATCCATTTTTTAACTCCATTAAAGACTCCAGAAGGATATAATATTACCTAAGTAAACAACTTTTAAAACTCTAGAAATGACAGAGACATCTCATTGTCTGTATAGTCACCCAAAGTTTCTTTGTACCGTTGGGGCATTTATCTTTAGTCTACAGGCCCATAATATTTAGTAGACTTTTTTATGAAGCAGGAAAATTTAAAGACAGTTTTCTTAATTTTTTTTGTATCCTGTAGAATGTTTTGTAGACTCTTTTATGAAGTAGGAACCCTGAAGGATCATCTCACCTTTAGGCAAGTTTAGTAGTCCTCTCTTTGTGGGTTTTTTGGTGTCTAGTTTATGTAACAGTCCAGGCAAGAGCACTTTTTTGTCCAAATGGCAAACCAACTCCATAAGGAGCCTCTTTGATGTCCATCTTTCTCTTGAAGTAGTTGGTGCTGCCAGGAGTAGACGTGTCTCATTGTCATGAAAAGTCCTAAGTTATTAAAATATTAAATGTCATATTTTGTCATCTTTGAAAGATATGAAGAATGTTTATCTAACTGAAATATACCTCTATATATTTAGAAAATCTAACTAACATGACTATAAGCTTGACTATATCAATGATTATCTATTAACTACCTATATTTTTTAATTATACATTACATTTTTAAATGAACTACACAATCACAATACCTTAATCAAGATTAGAAATATATATATATAAAACAAAATTGACCTTAAGTTTATAGCAATAAAGCAAAATGTATACCGATGTAAATTATCCATATCTATATCATCTCTCCCTTTAAATTTAAATTTAAAGAATATTTATAAACAATATTTGGGAATATGGGTGTAGTTACTTCTCTCCAAACTTTTTCCTGTTGTATGGGGGCGCTGTTAATCAGGTCTGTCATGGTGTATCCTGTTCATCTCAGTCACCAGTTGAGTGAAGTAATTTTTAGAAGGTGTTCACAGTGACCTTTTAGGAGGGCGTGGTCTATCAAACCACATTGGTCTAGAAGGAATCCAGAGGGTCTCATCCTCTGTGAAAACAAAAGAAGAACCTCCTTTCCAAAGTACCATATCCTTAGACCCAAATTTTAAAGCCATTATATCTTTATAATAATATCCATGTTGGTTTAGCTTAGTAGTCCAGACAATGAAATGTCTCTCTATACTTAGCTCCTTTACAGTCAAAAAATTTAAAGAAAACACAATAAAATATATAATTTAGACATTTTGTGAATTTTTTATTTTTACGTGGCTTATTTTTTTTTTAATCTTTGACTATCTGTACTCTGTCTCTTTAAAGACTTTATGTGTAGTAAGAGGCATGGGCCTGTTTTTGGTCCCGGTGGCCACCCAGCTCCCGTTGCCTGGTGTCTGGCTAGCTTATACCCGAAATAATTACACGGAAACTGTACTCATTTAAATACTGCCTGGCCCATTATCTCCAGCCCCTTATTGGCTAACTCTTACATATTATTTTAGCCCATCTCCATTAATGTGTATTGTCACTTGGAGTTGTGGCTTACTGGTATGAGTCTAACCAGTGTCCATCTTGGGCCGGAGAAGCATGGCATCTGTCACACTGTCTTCTCTCTCACAGCATTTCATTCTGTCTACTACACCCACCTAAGGGCTGTCCTATCAAAAGGCCAAGGCAGTTTTTTTTTTTAACCAATGAAAGTAACACAAATACAAAAGACCCTCCTACACCAAAGGACTGATTTAGATACCCAGGACCTTCATAGTAGAATCTCTGCTTAGTATTTTTTCAGGAGCAATTTTTAATCCCCAATAAGGCAAAAATTGTCTTTAATTTTTTGAACATTCTTTATAAAGTATCTATATTTGAATCAGATAGTAAAATGTCGTTCATGTAATGGTAAACTATAGATTGGGGAAATTGCTTATGTATCATTTCCAGTGGCTGGCTTATAATATATTGGCACAGGGTACTCTACAGAGCAAGTTCCAGGACATCCAAGGCTACAGAGAGAAACCCTGCCTCAAAAAAAGTAAAACAAACAAACAAAATATTTCCAAAAAGATATGTCAAAATATGCAAAGTAAAAAACTTTATTACAGAACTTTGGGTGACTGTACAGGCAGCCAGATATATCTCTGTCATTTCTAGAGTTTTGGAAGTTGCTTACAATGTACTTCCTGCTTACTCAGGTAATATTATATCCTTCTGGGGTCTTTAATGGAGTTGAAGACTAGGTAGTTATAATTGTAGTTTTCCTTAGTTATGATAAAAGATAAATTAGATATGAAACTTTAGACTCATAAAGATGGAATAGATGACAGAATATTTTCTTTAATTTTATCAAATATAAATAGTCTAAATATAATAACTGTATTCTTGCTTGATACCTGTTTTGTTATGTGTAATTTTACTATGTTAAAGTTAAAACCTTCATTTTTAAATAGGCAGAAAAGGGGAGATGATGTGGGATGCCCTTCTGTATGCTGTGGATATTTTATTACTATTGGTTAATAAAGAAGCTGATTTGGTCAATAGCCAGGCAGACTAGAGCAAGGCAGGAAATCCAAACAGAGATGGAGAAAGAAGTTGGAGTCTGAGAGATGCCAGCAGCTGCAGGAGAAGCAAGATGTGAGGTAACAAGCCACAAGCCTTGTGGTAAAATATAGAATAATTACGCCGGGCGGTGGTGGCGCACGCCTTTAATCCCAGCACTCGAGAGGCAGAGGCAGGCGGATCTCTGTGAGTCTGAGACCAGCCTGATCTACAGAGCTAGTTCCAGGATAGGCTCCAAAGCCACAGAGAAACCCTGTCTCGAAAAACAAAAAACAAAAAAATATATATATATAATAATTAATAGAAATGGATTGACTTAAGTTGTAAGAGATAGCTAATAAAAAGCCTGAGTTAATAGGTCAAACGGTTTGTACTTAATATTAAGCCTTGGAGTGGTTATTCAGGAACTGGTGGGCAGAAGAGAAACCTCCAGTTAACAAAGGTCAGAGCTCTATGACCTTGAGGCCAACAAAGCACTTTTATTCAGGCTAAGGCAAAAAAAAAAAAGAGCCCTGAAAGATTATAACTTGAACTTTGAAAACATAGATCTTGTTATTTATTTATTTACTTTAAGATTTATTTATTTATTTATTATGTTTACAGTGCTCTATCTGCATGTATTCCTGCATTCCAAAATAGGGCACCAGATCTTATTACAGGTGGTTGTGAGCCACCATGTGGTTGCTGGGAACTGAACTCAGGACTTGTGGAAGAGCATTCAGTGCTCTTAACCACACAGTCATCTCTCCAGCTCTTATTTCTTATTTGTTTATCTATCTGTCTCTCTCTCTCTCTCTCTCTCTCTCTCTCTCTCTCTCTATCTATCTATTTGTATAATGTATATATGTGTATAACTGAGAGTATATGTAGTGCACCACATGTGTACAGGAACCAAAAGAGGCCAGAAAAGGGTGCTAGATCCCCTCCATGTGGGTGCTGGAAGACAAACCCAGGTCCTCTGGTGTAGGAGTTCCTTCTGTTTATGTGTTGCGTTCATTGTTTGAATAAAGAAACTGCCTTGGCCTTTTGATAGGGCAGAACTTAGATAGGTGGGGAGGACAGAACTGAATTCTGGGAGGAAGAAGGCAGAAACAGAGAGATTCCATGAAGCTCCTGTCTGAGACTGATGCTGGTTAAAATCTTTCCCGGTAAGCCACAACCTCATGGTGTTACACAGATTGGTAGAAATGGGTTAGATCAGGATGTGAGAGTTGGCCAAGAAGAGGCTAGATATAATGGGTCAGGCAGTAATTTAATTAATACAATTTCTGTGTGGTTATTTCGGGTGTAAGCTAGCAGGGCAGCCGGGAGCTGGGCGGCCGGGACGAAAAGCAGGCTCCTCCTACAACAGTCCTCTGTATTAGGTCCCAGGTAGTTCATATATCCAGAAGTGACCTCACGCTGGACTACAGGAGAATTATTTCTGGATGTTAGATAAAAGCTAGCATTCCTCAGGAACTTGTGAAACCTGTTCCCACCTACCAAGAGGAGTCATTTCCCTTACCTCTGGCAAAAGGGACATATGACTTCCTGTGGTGCCTATCAGCAATATCAAAGCCCATGCTGGCCTCCAGGTTCCCTCAGTATCACAAGTTCCTGTTATACATTTTAAAGACCAGCCGACCAACCTGCTCTTCCCTCCCCCAGCTTCTCATCCTCCTTATAGTCCACACGATTCGTTCATCTTTCTTTCTCTATTTCTATTCCCACTCTTGCTTTTCTCATTCTCTCTCTATCCCTTGTCATCCCCTCACTCTCTATCCTTTATCTTCCCCTCACTGTTCTCTTGCTATCTCTTTTTCTCACTGTGCTCTGTTCCCTATCTATTGCTCTCTTGCTATTACCTCTATTCTCTCCTGCTCTCTCACTCTCTTAGCCCTGGCAATGTTCAATCTGCTTTCTTTTCTCTCTGCTCTGGACTCTTTCTGATGCCTCTGGATATTTTCTCTCTCTTCTTCATAATAAAAACATCCTAGCAATGGAGCAGCCATGCAGGCAGTTTCTTTACTACACCCTTCACACACACTCTGCAAGAACAGCAAGTGCTCTTAACCACTGAACCATCTCTCCAGACCCAATCTTGAATTTTAAAAATTAAGAATTAATTTTGAGCCGGGTGGTGGCGGCGCACGCCTTTAATCCCAGCCCTCGGGAGGCAGAGGCAGGCGGATCTCTGTGAGTTCGAGACCAGCCTGGTCTACAGAGCTAGTTCCAGGACAAGCTCCAAAGCTACAAAGAAACCCTGTTGGGGCCGGGGCGGTGGAACTGACACTCTTTGTGCACTTTTAGCTACCAACAGCAGAGGGCTCTCGATACTTAAAAATCCATCTGTGCCTTCTATCTGGATTGCCAGGTGAAATAATTGTTCTATTCTTTTGTTCACAGATCACAGAGTATATGTCCACGAGTGACACTTTACATTTCCTGGCCTGTGTGGAAGTTCCTCCAGATGTGACCGGTAACCCTGCTGCTTTCCTAGTGGCTAAACTGCTCTGAGAGACTCCACCACTGAGCCCCCGAGGAAAGCTAGACCTACCCTGGTATTGTTTGTTAGTATCTCTGATTCATGAGTTGGAAATTTAACCCCCAGTGTAACGATGCTGAGGGTGGGCCCTTTAAGAAATCATCAGGTATACTGGCCTGTAATCACAGTTTTAGGAAACTGAGGCAGGAGGGGAAGGAGTTTGAGCTATATAGCTAGTTCAAGACCAATCTGGCCTAGGAAAGACCCTGTCTCAATACAAAAGCAAGTGATTAGGTCATCAGGGAAGAATTCATGGATTAATGTTTTTATCATAGGCATGGGTTAGCTATTGCTGGAGTCAATTTCTCTTTCTTTCTTTCTTTCTTTCTTTCTTTCTTTCTTTCTTTCTTTCTTTCTTTCTTTCTTGAGATAGAGTTTCTCTATATAGCTTTGAAGCCTGTACTGGAACTCACTCTGTAGACCAGGCTGGCCTCAAACTCACAGAGATCCACCTGCCTCTGCCTCCCGAGTGCTAGGATTAAAGGCAGGCGCCATCACTGCCTGGCTGGAGCCAACTTCTTAAAAAAATAAGTTTGGTTCTCTTCTCTTGCACCAATTTTTAGACTTTTGCCAGATTTCCTCATTCACAAATTCCCTAATGCATTCATTCCTTAAGCGTCTTTTATAAGACTTACCACGTATTGAAGTTGTCACTTTGCTTGCCTCTCCCAACCACTTAGGCTTCGAACTCTGGGGTCCCAAACTTCCCAAATTTGATGAGAAATTGATTGATCTATTTTATCTATATCCTGACTTTGATGTTGAACAGTTATGTAAGCCCTGGATACTGGAAGAAGCTGTGTGAACAGTACGTTGGATTTCTGAATGTTTGATCTTAGACATCCCTGTGAGTTCGTAACGATCTCAGTTAGGGCCAGTGAGATGGCCCAGTGGGTAGAAGCGCTTGGTGTTGTTGTTCTGAGTCCAACCCCAAAACCCACAAAGGAAGGAGAGAACCAGCTCTTAATAGTTGTCCTCTGACCTTCAGTGCATGCTGTAGCGTGCATGCCTACACTTATACAAAGGGGAATGTATGCACATGCATATGTACACACCTCCCCACATAATAATTAATAAAACATTTTTAAAAGAAAAATTAAAATTCCTTGCTGTGGAATAATCCTTTTGTACACTGTGAAGATGTGTTGCTCTCATTGTTAGTAAAAAGCTGATTGGCCGACAGCTAGGCAGGATTTGGGGGGCAGAGAGAATGCTGGGAAGAAGAAGGGGTGGAGTCAATGATTCACAAGCGTCTCGAGCCAGACTTGGAAGAAACAGCATGGGAAGTTCATAGATGAGGTAAAGAAGCTTTGGGGAAGCACAGAGGTTAATAGAAGTGGGTTAAGTTGTAGCAGCTGGCTGAAGACAAGCCTAAGCTATCAGTCAATCTTTTATAATCAATAGGTCTTCCATGTGGTTATTTGGGAGCTGGCTGGTGGGACATAAAAGTCCACCTACAATCCCTATATTAGTCAGTTCCTGATGCTATAACCATATCTGAGATTGTGCACTTATAAAGATAAAAGCTCATTTGGCTCATGGTTTTGGAAGTTCTGATCTTGACCCAGCTGATTTTGTTACTTTGGGCCTTGTTGAGGTAACTATGGAGGAACATGATAGAGTATAACCGCTTAAATCACTGGCAGAGCAGAAAGGAGAAGTAAGGGGCCCAAGTGCCAAAAACCCCATTGAAGACCAGCCCTCAGGGAATCACAGACCTCCTGATAGGTCCCCTGCTTCCTTAATGTTCCATTGATTGCCACTGGTGCCACACTGGGGACCAAGCTTTAATACACGGGCCTTTTTGGTAACTAAAGTCTAAACTATACCCTTGCCTTTTAGAGACACATATTGCGACATTGTTTTATTGAAATATTTATGTCTGGTACATTAGTTTTCTGTTAATCCATGATCAGCTATCAAAACAGTCGGCTGGGCAGTGGTGGCTCATGCTTTAAATCCCAGTACTTGGGAGGCAGAGACAGGTGGATCTCTGTGAGTCTGAGGCCAGCCTGGTCTACAGAGCAAGTTCAGGACAGGCTCCAAAGCTACTGAGAAACCCTGGCATGAAAAACCAAAATGAAAAAGTACAGTGTCTTACTACAACTGAAGGGACTCTGGCCTTGCCCTTCTCTCCCATTCCCTCTGCCTTGCTAAAAACTGTTAAATTACATTTTTAAGGCTAGCCCCCAAGGTCTATTCTCTTATTTGGCCACTTCTTCCTGAGGCTGACTGCCAATATACAGATATCAAAGTACTAAAGTCTAGCAATCAAAAACCCCCTTTGGTTCACCTAATTAATATGCCCAATCAAAATATACACCTAACAAAGACCTCCCTCCTTTTTATCTCTTAAAAATGACACCTGCAAGGTCATTTGCTGCTGTCTGAAAGCAGCCACTTTAACTTTTCTTCCCGCTTAAAAAAGAATCTGGGTTGGGGGGGGTTCTCAGGCCGGGCGGTGGCGGCGCACGCCTTTAATCCCAGGACCTGGGAAGCAGAGGCTGGCAGATCTCTGAATTCAAGGCCAGCCAGCCTGGTCTACAGCTAGGGCTGTTACACAGAGAAACCCTGTGAAAACAGGTGTTTTGGTGTGGTTTGTGCCTGATCGGGGTCTGGGAGGGAACCCCTGATGTGTGGGGGCAGGTGTGTGTGGGTGTGTGTCTCCACAGCTTTTATGGTCAGGAGGCTGCCTACCACAGACTGCCTTCTAGTCAGCTCCAACTATTCAGTCCTTCTGACGTGAAAAATACATTCATCAGCCAGGCACGGTGGCACACACCTTTAGTCCATGCACTCAGGAGGCAGATCTATCTGAGTTCAAGCCAATCTGGTCTACAGAGCAAGTTCCAGGACAGCCAGAGCTACATAGAGAAACCCTGCCTCAAACAACAAAACAAAAAACCACAAACAACCACAACAAAAAAGTTTGTTACTTCCCAGGATCTTAGCCATCTCATCCCAGTGTGGCAGGGCAAGCCACTGTAGAGGTTCCTCCATCTTGTATTCTTGCTGAGACCATTTCAGGTTTAACTAGAATTTGATCTCTGTAATGGAGAATCCAGTGGAAAACTACGAAACTCTATTCTAGGAACCCGAGGTCAAGATGCCTCAGCTGTCTTTGCTTCTGTTAAACCATCTGCTACTGCAGAAGCCCTTCCAGCTGACTGCTTATCTTAGGTTCCCTTACACTGCTTGCTTCTGTGGAGGCCCCTGCAGTCATAGACCCAGAGGCCAGGACTCAGTTTTTGTCTTCAAAACCACACACTCTGATACTCAGAGCTACACATAGGTCCGGGAGGGCCTGAGTGTATTCTCAGATGGCTGGAATAAGAGCGTTCAATTGCCTGCAAACTGGTCTGAGAGGTCATTTCTGGTGAGCTTCCCATAACACCAGTGTCCATCAAGGTGCAGAAGCTCACAATATAAATCACATTGTTTCCTCAGAACAGTTACTCACCAGGTGGTGGTGGCGCAGGCCTTTAATCCCAGCACTCAGGAGGCAGAGGCAGGAGGATCTTTGTGAGGTCAAGGCCAGCTTGGACTACAAGAGCTAGTTCCAGGACAGGCTCCACAGCTACAGAGAAACCCTGTCTTGAAAAACAAACAAACAAAAAAAGAACAGTTACTCAACATGAAAACCCATGAACCAAGAAGATACTAGTTATCTGGGCTGGGGAGATGGATTTGTTGGTCTGATGCATAAACATGAGGCTCAGAAGTCAAGATCCTAGGACCCCATAACAAGCTGGGTGTGATGGTGCATTCCTGACCTCCGTGTGGGGAGGCAGGGACAGCAGGTGTCCTCTGGAGCTCACTGGCCAGCCAATCTGGACAAATCAGCACATTCCCGGCTCAGGGAGAGATCTTGTCTAAAAAAATATGGTGGAGAGATTAATAGAGGAAGGTAATATCTCCCTCTGGTCTCCAACACATGTCCACACACTTGCATGCACACCTTTTGTGAACACCCACATGAACATATACACACACAAAGGAACTTAAGAAAAGGTCAGTTGCCAGGCCATGGTGGCACAGGCCTTTAATCCCAGCACTCGGGAGGCAGAGGCAGGAGGATCTCTGTGAGTTCGAGGCCAGCCTGGTCTACAAGAGCTAGTTCCAGGACAGGCTCCAAAGCTACAGAGAAACCCTGTCTCGAAAAACAAAAAACAAAGAAAAAAAGAAAAAGAAAAAGTCAGTTATCTGCTCTGACCCTACACAGTGGTGGAACAAGCTACTGCTCATTGGTCTAGATCTTCCTACTTCAACACAGGACATAGGGGAGGGGACGGGGGAACAACACGGGATGCATATTGTTTGTGTCCCAGTTGAAGCTTCTTGTTCTACCCTCTAAGTTATTGCTCTCTGTGAAAAATAGCCTGACTTTACTGCTGGGAGGTGTGTGTGTGTGTGTGTTTGTATGTCCTAGGAAATTGTGGAAATTGAAAAGTCCAAGAATATAAAAATGTAGGTTACAGAAATAGGAATGTAGAAATAAAAAAATACCAAGTTGTAAGCCTGGGAGAATGAGAGCAGATTGTCAGCAGCTTTCTCAGCTATTAACTATTAACAGTGGTTACTTTGCTTTATCACCCATAGCTCTGTCTGAAAGGCTGAAGCAATCCTCTGCAAACTGAGGGTCAGCTTTTAGATAGCCCCCTGGCTGGTAATGACCAACAACTGATGTGAGCTGAGTTAACTTTTAAATGATGGGCTAAATGTGATTTTTTGATTGTTCATTGTCCCATACCCTTCCCTGCTATGCGCACAACTGGCTGTATCAGGGAAGTGCAGAGCTTCAGGAAACACCATCGGAAAGTGCCAGAGAGAAACAATGGGCTAAATACAAACACTAGCTTAACTGAAAAACCCTGTTAATGGAAATTGTAGAAAAAGAAATTTGTATCTGAGTTTTCCCTTGAAATTCTTTTATTCATGCCTAGTGCTTGCTTCTTGCTATAAAAAGGGAAGTTTGGAATCTACCCATTGCCACAGCTACAGCCCATCTCTGGCTGTGGTCACAGCTATACCTGATAAGCTTTGTGTTTCCCATGGTGATTTTTTTTCTTTTCCTGGAATAAAGCTTGCTTCTGGTTTACTTTGGTGGTCTCCACACCACTACACATCATTGCGCACACCTGGACCCAACAGAAATCCAAAGATTTATTTTACTTTTAAAGATTAATTTTTTTTCAAGATAGGGTTTTCTCTGTAGCTTTGGAGCCTGCCCTGGAACTCCCTCTAGACCAGGCTGGCTTCGAACTTACAGAGATCAGCCTGTCTCTGCCTCCCGAGTTTTGGGATTAAAGGCGTGCACCACCGCCGCCTGGTTTAAAGATTAATTTTTTTATATTGTTTGTATGTGTATATACTGTACATGTAGGTGCCCACAAAGGCCTTGAGGTATTGGATCTCCCTGGAACTGGAGTTAACAGTGAGCTGCAAACCACCTGATGTGGGTGCTAGGAATTGAACTCAGGTCCTCTGAAGAGCAGTACAGGATACTAACCACTGAGCATCTCTCCGACCCCTCTCCTCCTCAAAGATTTCCTTTCATGGCATCCTGATGCATCTGAGGTATGAAGAAAGACAGGAAAAGTGAAGGAGACATGAGAAGGGAAAGACACCCCTCGCTCAAGAATCTAGCAGAGAGAAACCAGCAGGACTGATAAAAATCAAAATTGCCTACAAAGGCAGTGTTTAATTTTCCTGCAGACATCTCAGGCACCAATGTTGAAAACAGCAAACTGTGTTTATGCAGGGCCCAGTGTGAGCTGAATGTGTGTGACCTTAGAACTTAGACTTTATCAGCAGTCGCCTGCTCATTCCTAGACACCCCGCAAACCTCATTTACAAAGGAAATCTATTAAGATAAGAGAACTAGCTTGTACTTTTGTTCTTCGTTTCTAAACTTTGCTTAATCTTTAAATTTGTACTTTAGGAGCAATGTGACTTTTAAAAACACAGAAGTGTGTGTGTGTGTGTGTGTGTGTGTGTGTGTGTATACCAAATATGGAGATTATGAAGACATCCAAAGGCTCTCTCTTCTCTTCCTCCCTCCGCTGCCCGACCTGAAGTGTTTACTCTACTTAATCAACTCTGTACTCTTTCATTATGACTTATATTAAAATTCTCTTTTTCTGCTGAGACGTCAGGCATCCCAGGTGAGATAACTGGTATACCTCACTTTACATTGGATACCTGGCTTTACATGCTGCAGGGGCTTGAACCCCACCCGGGTTTCATGCGTACCAGCGGAGTGCCCTACAAACTGAGGTTTAGTCTCTAAAATTCTTTTCTGTGGCCTTAGTTAAGGATCCTGCTTTACATGACTGGAAGATCCTCTGGCTGTTGTAGGCATTGTTGAGGTGTGTCTCCCCACTACCACTAACTTCTTCAGCCAGAGCCAGGATACTTTGCTAAAGAGGGTGCCGAAAGAAAAGTCAGCACCTGAGAACAAATATGTCCCTAAAATTGGCCTTCTGGGAGCCGCCCTTCACCTGTTCTCCTCAGCACACCATCCCTGTGACCAACAAAGAAGCCACAATGTCTTTGATGGCCATCCTGGGAGTGAGAAAGCAATGCTTCTACTGCAGTCTACCGAGTTCACAGACTCCCCACCCCCCCCACCTCCACCCACCTACCCCCCGGGCCGCAGGAGAGTACTCCAGGGCTTGAGCAGCAGGATGAAGATTAGGCACCGCTCTGAGAGCACAGTACCACACGGAAGAGAAAATGTTAGTAACTGGCTAGAATGCTCTGATTAGGGGAGATATAATGGTGATACAAAGCCACCAAGTCAGATCTGTGTCACCAGTTTTAGGACAAAGACTGTGTGAATCCAGCCCAACTACGCTCTGTCGCACGTATCAATAAGGGAAAGGGATAAGTAGTGGCGAAAGTCAGAATATGGAGACTTAACCAGTGTAGCGACTTTGGGAAGAGGAAAAGAAGTCCTCATCCCAGCCCCTAGCATTCATATATCCAAAGAATCTGGAATGTTTGGGTGGAAGTTCCATCCCAAGTCCCCTCCCCTGGAGCTGCCTCAGTCCAAACTCCACCCCTGAGAAAGTCTGCCAAGTTACGACTCCTCTCTTGAAATGCTCAAGATCACTCTCACAGGGTATTTAAACTCGGGCCCCCGCCCCCCCCCAGAGAACAAACACGTGGTTTCCCGGTCTTCCTTCCCCTTCTTCTCTGGGGGGGGGGGGGGAGACTGGAAAGTCGTCCAGGAGTGTTTGCATCCATTAAACCTGGGCTTTTTCTAATTTGGTTTGATTCGTTCTCATTTGGATTATTGCGTTGGCAAAGGGGTTTATTCGGGTGCACAAACTTTTCAGTCAGTCCTGTGACCACATACTTCCAAGTTATTTTTTGTTTTGTTTTTGTTTTTTTGTTTTGTTTTGTTTTTTGTTTTGTTTTTTCAAGGCAGTCTTTCTCTGTGTAGTTCTGACTATCCTCCTGGAACTTACTCTGTAGACCAGGCTGGCGGCCTCAAACTCACAGAGATCTGTTTGCCTCTGCCTCCCAAGTGCTGGGATTAAAGGTGTGCTCCACCACTGCCTGGCCCAAGTTCTTTTTTTTTTTTTAAGTATATGAGTGCTCTATTTGCATGAATGCTTGCATGACACAATAGGGATCAGATTCTATTAGAGATGGTTGTAAGCCACCATGTGGTTGCTGGGAATTGAACTCAGGATTTCTGAACAAGCAGCCAATGCTCTTAACCTCTGAGTCATCTCTCCAGCCCCCCCCCCAAATTCATTTTTGAGGTACTGATATGGTGATATGGTACCTCAAGTGTAGAGGGGAAAGTGGAGCCTGGGATGAGAAGTTTGCATAATTGCACATTCTCAGTTAAGGATTAGCCCATATCTTCCTTCTGTAGTGGTTGGTACTGTCATTGCTTGAAGGGATCAGTTCCCATAAAGTGGCTACTCTTGCCCCAGGGGGCAGCCTCACTGACTACTTAATTGTGTCTGCTCAGCTAGGTTTGCAGATGCTAGAGTGAGTTTTCAGTCTGTCCTCACTCCGAGGTAACTGGAGGCCTGAGTCAGCAGGAAGGGTTTAAAGAAGGACAAAGTGGAGTCTGTTAAACCACAGACTAAACCAGTGGTTCGCAATTTGTGGGCTGAGACCCCTTTGGGGCCAAATGATCCTTTCACAGGGGTCACCTAAGACCATCAGAAAACATAGATATTTACATTATGATTCATAACAGTAACAAAATTACAGTTATGAAGTAGCAACAAACCTTAATTTTATGATTCGGGGTCACTGCAACTGTACATTTAATACAGGTACTGTATTAAATGGTCACAGCGTTAGGAAAGTTGACAACTCCTGGACAAGACCACCCCTGCCCTGCTCACTCCCATATCCCACACTGCCTGCTTTAGCATGCTTGAGATTTTTCTCAATAAAAACTTGAAATGAAAAAGGCCATACCATGGCAGGTATGGGTGTTCCTGTTAGCCACAGCGAAGGGACTGCCTTTCCACCAAGGTCACGGTTCCTCTGGGTCACCGAGCTCCTTGACACACTTGCCTAGCTGGTCAAAATTGGCAGGGGGCTAGCATAATTATTTTTATTTAAAAATAATTTAGGACTGCAGTGACACATGCCTTTAATCCTAGCACACAGGAGGCAGAAGCAGACGGATCTCTGTGAGTTTGAAGTCAGCCTAGTCTGTAAAGAGAGTTTTAGACTAAGCAGGCTACATAGTGAGACCATGTTTCAAAAAAGAAACACAGACAAAAACAGAACAATGCATAGTGCTGGAGAGATGGCTCAGTGAGAAAACTGCTTGCTACACAAACATGAGGTCCTAATGGAACCGAATAGAAGACCCGGATATCAATCCACACATCTTCGAACATCTGATATTTGATAAAGAAGCAAAAAATATCAAATGGAAAAAAGAAAGCATATTCAACAAGTGGTGCTGGCATAACTGGATAGCAACATGTAGAAAAATGAAAATAGACCCCTATCTATCACCATGTACAAAACTCAAATCCAAATGGATCAAAGACCTCAACATAAAGCCAGCCACACTGAACCTCATAGAAGAGAAAGTGGGAAGTACACTTGAACGCACTGGCACAGGGAACCACTTCCTAAATAGAACCCCAGCAGCTCAGACACTGAGAGAAACAATTAATAAATGGGACCTCCTGAAACTGAAACGCTTCTGTAAAGCAAAGGACATGGTCAACAAGACAAAACGACAGCCTACAGAATGGGAAAAGATCTTCACTAACCCCACATCAG
Organism: Ondatra zibethicus; assembly: GCA_004026605.1. Lineage (NCBI taxonomy): Eukaryota > Metazoa > Chordata > Mammalia > Rodentia > Cricetidae > Ondatra > Ondatra zibethicus. The sequence goes on along the minus strand of PVIU01003408.1, from coordinate 1,802 downwards.
ACAGAGGTCTAATCTCCAAAATATACAAAGAACTCAAGAAATTGGACACCAAAAGATCACATAATCCAATAAGAAAAAATGGAGTACACACCTAAACAGAGAACTCTCAACAGAGGAATCTAAAATGGCTGAAAGACACTTAAGGAAATGTTCAACATCCTTAATCATCAGAGAAATGCAAATCAAAACAACTCTGAGATTCCATCTTATACCTGTAAGAATGGCCAAGATTGCCGGGCGGTGGTGGAGCACGCCTTTAATCCCAGCACTCGGGAGGCAGAGGCAGGTGGATCTCTGTAAGTTCAAGCCCAGCCTGGTCTACAAGAGCTAGTTCCAGGACAGGCTCCAAAGCCACAGAGAAACCCTGTCTTGAAAAAAAAAAAAAGAATGGCCAATATCAAAAACACTGATGACAGCTTATGCTGGACAGGTTGTGGGGAAAAGGGAACACTTCTGCATTGCTGGTGGGAATGCAAGCTGGTACAACCCCTTTGGATGTCAATGTGGCGATTTCTCAGAAAATTAGGAAACAACCTTTCTCAAGACCCAATAATACCACTTTTGGGTATATATCCAAAGGATGCTCAATCGTGCCACAAGGACATGTGCTCAACTATGTTCATAGCAGCTTTGTTTGTCATAGCCAGAAACTGGAAACAACCTAAATGCCCCTTGATCGAAGAATGGCTAAAAAAAAAATGTGGTACATTTACACAATGGAGTACTACACGGCAGAAAAAAATAACGACAGCTTGAATTTTGCAGGAAAATGGATAGAACTAGAAAACATTATTTTGAGTGAGGTAACCCAGACACAGAAAGACAATTATCACATGTACTCACTCATAGGTGGTTTTTAAACATAAGACAAAGAAAACCAGCCTACAAACCACAATCCCAGAGAACTTAGACAACAATGCAGACACTAAGAGAGACTTACATAGATCTAATCTACATGGGAAGTAGGAAGTATAAAAAGACAAGATCTCCTGAGTAAATTGGGAGCATAGGGACCTTGGGGGAGGGTTGAAGGAGGGAGGGGAGTGGCAGGGAGGGGAGCAGAGAAAAATGTAGAGCTCAATAAATTATCATGGAAAAAATTAAAAAAAAAAGTTTCGTGCTGATTCAGGTCTCACTGGGTTGAGAGTCTTTTGCTGAGCATAGTGCATTGCCAGACATTTTCTGCTTCCTGTTTTGAGTTTGTATTTCCTCAGAAGTGCTCTGACTTTCAAACAGATGCTTGCTTTAGAGAAAGAAAAAAAAAAAAAGAGGAACTCAGGTCTCACGTTAACTATATTTTTGAGCTAATGTTAGCTATCATGTGTGCATTTTGCTGAACACCACAAGCCAGTCTTACTACTTGTGCAATTTGGACCCTGCTAGGGAAGTCGGGGTTCCAGTACACCAACAGAAAGCAATGAGGGGTTTCACCAGCCCTCTTCCAGCCCATTAAGGGGCTGGAAATGGATGGACAAGAAGAGATAATATTGGTGGTTGTTCTGGAATGTACTAAATTCTAAATTTGAAAATGAAGGGTAATTTTGGAGAAGGAAGCATAAGAGAAGGAGCCGGGCGGTGGTGGCGCATTCCTTTGATGCCAGCACTCGGGAGGCAGAGGCAGGCAGACCTCTCTGAGTTCAAGGCCAGCCTGATCTACGGAGCTAGTTCCAGGATAGCCAGGGCTACACAGAGAAACCCTGTCTTAAAAAACAAAAAACAAAACAACAACAAAAAGAGGCCTAGTGATAACAGGATCTCTTCCACCAAGTCTGGGTGTGTGGGCGCAGGTTCTGCCTGGCCGC